>JABCRI010000372.1:0-26049 GCA_015143295.1 Tetracentron sinense | reverse complement strand
GCTAAGGAATGGTCGGAATCGCCAATTCTTTCATGGACCATAAACCTGGCTACAACGTGCTTCGCAGTGACCTTCAGGCGTCTTTTTATGTTGTTGTCGTGGACTGCCTTGCTCCGAATCTCCGGTAAGTTTATCGAAATTACAATATTGTAGTGTATTTATGATGTTAATGTAGTAATATGATGGGTAACATTAAAAATTATAAGTTTGAATCCTACTTTAAAAAAAATATGACTTAGATTTTGGTGCTTGTAGACGCGGGGGCCATTCACATCCACTGTTTCCGTATGACAAACATGGGTGTGGGTCTTCAATGGCATTCAGCCAAATAAACTTAGAGATCAATGTTATACATAAAGCAACAATAGGTGATTACTGTCAATACCTTTCATGGCAATTTGTAAAAGCACAACAGTTATAAATGGTATTTACTAATGAATAAAGTGAACGTGGACCTCATTATGAGTAGTGATATAGGATGACATCATCCATATCAAATTATTTAATAATGGGTTTTTAGAGAAAAAGGTAGGTCCATAAGAGGAAGGGAATGATAGAGAAAAGGTAGGTCCGCCTTTACTAAGAGGTATAATATGTAGATGAAACAGTCCACTCTTGCTGCCAAGCATCCCCTCTCGGTCATCACCAACACTCTCAGCCTCCACATCCTTCTCGACTACTACAATGGCCAAAAATTACACTAAATCTCTAACGATGGTAGGTATAACAGGGGAAAGATCTTACCAAGCAGTTGCATGTGCTGTCAAATCCACCTGTACTCCCAGAAGAAATCCAACTTACCAGTATTGGTTGGGAAAAAAATCTATTCATCAAAAACTCAAGTTTTTTTAAAGAAAAATCATTGCATCCATATATAAATAAATAAATTTGAATAAAGTCACATATAAGAGATCGAGGGGTAGGCCCTTACTGTTTCCACAATCCCTTGGTCATGAAGAAATAAGTTCTTCCTACCTTTAGTCTCCTCATGCTTAGGCACTGGATTGCTTTTCTTAAAATAATTATATATCAATCAAATTTTGATTTGAAGAAAAGAGACAAAACATCAAAGGCATTATAAAAAGTATATTACATCTTTACGGAATCAAGAAATTTTTTCATAATTATAGAAAGAGGTGAGTAAGATGCCAAAACAAATATGGAATAAATTAGTAGATAGTTTAGTTTGGGAGTCGTACACAACCCATTCAAGAGACACTTAAATGAATATAAATGGGATGATAAATACCTAAGAGGTAAATCAATAAACAATTACATGAGCACCTATGAGATGTTGCCATGTCAAACGACACGTGACATCAACCAAAAGAATAGTAGTATAGAACACCAATGAGATGTTGCCATGTTAGATGACACATGACATCAACCGAAAGAGAGAATGGAGGTCAATAAGGTATGCCACATGGAACTAAAAAAAATACAATGACTGAAAAGTAAATCTACATTTCAAGAGAATTTCATTAGATAATTCCTTTAATCTTTCTAAAACATCTTGATTTATAAGACATGCATTCATCCACAAGGCTTCTTTGGAGGTCTGTGGTTAAGTTTAAAAACACAGAGACTTTATTTGAGTTAAAGGACATGCTCAGAGAACATTCTTTGTCCTAATTCCCAAGCAACCCACTACAGAAATGATCTCAAATTGCATACCTATTAGTCTTTGTAATAGCTCCTATAGAATAATCTATTGGATTTTAGTGACCCGTCTTAAACCCATCCTACCTAACAATAGTCCTTGTAAAAGAGTATTCAGTTCCTGGTAGGATCATACAGGATAATACCCTAATTGGTAACAACCCCATTAAATAGCTCCCTGAATCCACAAGGACAAAAGGATGCTTTGGCACTGTGCCTACTGTTAGACAGTCTTAGGTTAATGATTATAAATCCAAACAACTGGTGGAATAAATTGCTGAAAATAACAAACCTGAAACTTACATGTAAGAATTTGAACTGCCAGTGCAGGTTTTCTCATCCTTGATGCCAATTGATCAGCCTTTTGCTCAAATTTCAAGAATGAATTTTGAAGCATGATAGTTCATCCTGCACCTTAACTTATTGATTTCTGGTGGAACATTGTTATACCTGAACAGGACAGATAAACATCAATACTAAAATTGATTTCCACAACTGAAAGCGAGATTTATGGTGAGCTGGTACTAAGACAAATTTATAACATCCATGACTTACCCAAGCCAATCAACAAAAGGTTTTAGAGTTGTTATCTTCTTCTCTTTGATCCGGGCTAGCACAATGTCAATATAAAACTGTGCTAGAGCATACCTGGGTGGTTGGGTTTTTTTTTTTTACTGTAAGCTTGCCACAGATTACATAAATTCTTATAAAAGAATCAACATATATAGAAGAATCAACATATAAATACATCAACGATCACCTCTTAAAAAAAAATTACCCAAAACTAATATAAAGAAAAAAAAACTTACAAATGAAAAATGAAAAGTGAAAACAGAAAAAAAATAATTTGGGAATCAGTCTGATACATACAGGTTCAGGGTGTTGGGAGCAATGGATACTTACCAATACCAACAATCACGAAGCTACCAAAAAAAGTTACAGATGAAAAATGAAAATAGAAAAAATAAAGGGAAAAAAAAATCTAGGAATCAGTCTATACAGGTTCAGGGTGTTAGGAGAAATGGATACTTACCAATATCAACAATCACGAAGCTACGACGATGGACTTTTGTCCATTACTGCCATCA
The DNA here is from genome assembly GCA_015143295.1 of Tetracentron sinense. Taxonomy (NCBI): domain Eukaryota; kingdom Viridiplantae; phylum Streptophyta; class Magnoliopsida; order Trochodendrales; family Trochodendraceae; genus Tetracentron; species Tetracentron sinense. The sequence continues at coordinate 23,302 of JABCRI010000372.1, read as the reverse complement.
CACTCCCTGTTCGAGGGAGAGGCTTCACCATTACAAATGGATAGAGTTTTCAGGTTTTAAGGGAAGACGAATGAAGAGATATAGAGTCAATGGAAGAGGTTTCTGATTTTGGGGGGAGAGTGGTAGACGAATGGCGAGAAAGAAAGAGAGAGATACAGATACAGATAGAGATAGAGATAGAGATGGATGGAAGATGGAGAGTTGCACCTTGGAAAGACGAAGGGTTATAATGTTTTTTTTTTTTTTTGGTAGTCAAGGGTTATAACGTATTGGATGGATAGTAATCGTTAGTGGTGTGATTAGTCATGCTACAGAACTTTTTTTTTTGGATTGACAACTCTCAACGTATTGGTATGCAAAATAATTAATTAATTATGAATTTTTAAGTTGAAATTTTATTAAATAAATAAGAAGTAGATGATGTGGTGTATGTTCATTGGAGGAGATTGACATGTAAGTAGCCACATGGCGTTAAGTTGAAGAGCAAATAGTGTGCTATGGGAGGTGCCACGTGGAACCAACCAGCATATAATATTAGTATAGATATGAATAAAAAAGTAAATCTAAATTCCAGCTTTTCCTGCGTTTTAAATTTATTATTTTTATGGCAGAATAAGTTATATAGGATTACATATGCACAAATACACACACATAACATAATTATTATTTTTGAATATTTTTTAAATATTCTTGTTTATTACATTTTTTTGTTGAAATGAGGGAGCGTAAGGATTTCTTGTGAGGCTTAAGCCTCACACATCTTGTAGTCCCAACGCCACGCCTCACGCCTTCATGTTTTAAAACATTATTAATTATAAACATTTATTAGTTCTAAACTTTTTCTTCAATTCTACATTTTTACATTCAGCTGTTAGAGGTTACATCCTATCCCTGTGGCTTTTATTTCCACATTGGGTCAACAGTATGATCTGGACCTTTTCTGACCAATTCTTGATACTTCCCAAAGTGTTATGCATATTCATTTCCACTTCTTCTCAGTCATTTATCAACGTAAATCCAATGGGAGTCGTGCACATTTTTATAAAATGAACATGAGTACTACACTTGCTATTATGCATAGACTAGGGGGTTTGCTAACATTGTGCATGTTGTGAAAATACTTTTCTTTACAAAAAAAACTGAAGAATTGATTTGGTTATGCAGAGGTAAAGAGTTTTTTCCTAGAATGTCGGAATGCACTAAATCCATCTCCAACATTAGGTAAATGAGATACAAATGATGCTACGAATAACTGATGTGATGACAAGGAAGAGGCAACAAACTTGGTCGATGCTGATTTCTTCAAGAACAAGAAAGCATTATACACACGAACACATGTGCAGAACATTAGCATACATACATTTATCTAGATGTACCTTCCTGTAATGCCTACAGCAGTTTGACCTGTCAACTCTGCCCATTTTTAGTGACATATACCTGAAGAAGACCAAGAGATGTGTTAGCATATGGTCATGATAATGCATCAACAATAGGGAGACATGCACAAAGAAAAGGGTCAAAAACATTACATAAAAGTAAACAACATGGGAAAGAATCATGCCTGACAGCTACGGGCATGGCTCAATCTACAAAATTTTGATGTGGACACATATTAGACCAAAAAATAGTTTGCTTTTAGCATTCTAGAATGCGTGGTTATGTTCATTTCTCATATACAATAGGTGAAAATAACACTTATCAGATCAAAAAATCCAGAAGCCTATATTGCCTACATGTACTTTGAAAATATAAAGCAAAACAATGAATTCAATCCACTACAAACATAATAGACTTTTAAATGGATAACAAATTTGGATATGTATAGAATTTCTAGTTGCCTTCCTTTAGAATGCTAACACGTCTTCCTTTGGATTAAATCCGCAAAATTTCTTCCTCGTTTTGAGCTTCCTTCAAGACAATTCTTCCTGGTTCCATGCTGCATTTGACCTTCTCTGTGGTCAAACTGACTCCTACGGTGACAATTGTACACGGTATTAAATAATACATCACAAAGTTCTTTTAAGTATCAATAGTTGCAGCAGATGTAATACGAGGTGAGTTACATGTAATCAATAACTGACACATGAGACGGCTGGTTTCCTCTGTTGTGCACAAGCACCAAGGAGGAAAAGTTAGACATGCGAGGACTAATTCTTGGCCAGGTTTTTGCTGATGTTGCTCTTCTGATAATAATGTACAGAGCAACTTACACATGCACCATAGTCCTGTCTAGGAGCTACATTCTTATCCCTCATAGATCTGAAACTTTTTAAAGAACTCATCCAGAACATATGTTGGAATATCTGAATATGTATGGTAAGTACAATTCACCATACCTAAGCCTGATACACTTCAAATGTAAGTACAATGCACCAACTATAACTCCATTCACTAGTGATTAAGAAATTATTTTCCGTGCCACCTAAGCTCCAGGAACTTGGTTGGCGCCTAAAGGGATGGGATTACATAAGTTTCAAGAATTTCTAAAACACAGAATGCAATTTATCATCTAATTGTGTTTCCATTTTTGTCCTACCCTGGGATGGAGCCAGGATTTTCTTGTAGGGGGGCAAGCAATTGACAATTGAAAATGCTAGTAATTGATGATTACGAAAAATTCTGACTCTAGGGCGGGTGGGGATGATTACGCGGGTATGAAAATTCTGACTCTAGGGTGGTGGGGGTTCCAACCCTTTATGGGGGTTCGGGGCACAGCTCTCATTTTTTTTAAGACCAAGTTTGTGGGTCATCTCCTCCATGTGAAATTCTATGAGTATTGTTTCTCCTTCTTTAGGGGGGGCAGCTGGTCCCTTGTCCCCATGGTTTCAAAAGAGAGGGGGGGGGGGGGGGCACGTGCCCCCTGACAAATGGTCGTACCTTAAGACCATTCTGACATGAAAATTCTCTAAGGATAAAAGATTGAAAAAATCTAGTTATCAAACACGCATTCAAACAGTTCCATTTATAAAAAATGATATCATCTTACCCAGATGAAAACAAGGAGCAAATCAGTAAGGCATTAAACAGTTTCCTCGTGCTACAAAAACAGAACTCTAATGCTCGACTCCTCACAAGGATCACAAAGACAAAATAAAGATAGTCCAAATCTAAAAAGAGAAATTTGCTGCTATAAAATCTGGTTCCATGAAATCGTATGCTTCTTGCATCATCTTGGTTTTCTTAGTTCGTTGTTCATGGGCCCTGAGCACTGACAATCACCATTCCTTGTTTCTTTTTATTTGCTCTCTGAAATACTGAAAGAGATGTTTTCAACTACCTCATTATGCACATTTGCGAGTCCAAGAAAAGTAAGTTCAGGGAGACAATCCAAGCCGAAGATAAATGAGTTTTCTACAAGCATTGAAAAGTAGTTCAAAGAGTTCAGTATTATTTACATATGATTTCTCCCATTTTTAGTGTGTGTTGCTAGCACTTGTCCAAACAGGCAGGGTTGTAGAAAAAATATTTAAGTTCGTGCCACTCCAGATTATCAAAACAAGATCTCGCTTATTTGTGCATCATTTTCATCGACACTGTTTCACAAAAATCAAGACCATGTTTTAACAAAATTTTTGTCCAGGCCTTCAACCTAGAGGTAATGGAGCATGTGTTATGCGCTTCAAGTCCAGGGTTTAATGATTTAATCCCAACTCAATCACCAAATAAGAAAGGCGATTTTCACTTCCATTATGTAATGAACAAAATAGACATATCCGCATTGATTTTTTTTTTTTTTAACTCTAACTACATTACAGAAAAGAAAGAAGGAAAAATGTGTCCTAGTCTCAGAAACCAAAACCCTGACATTGTTTAACCTGAAAGCAGTATCAATGTCGGAGATCACCAAAAATCTAGCAACAGAAAAATAAAAGACACACGCCAGGGCTTTGGCCCAATGGTAGTGTATCCCCTGCTTTAGGGGGGAGGTCCGGGGTTCAATTCCCGCAAGGGTGGGAATCGTTTATTCTCTCCACCCGCCAACTAATCGAACAGATACTAACACCTAACCTTGCGGCCTAAACGTATATCTCCACACCAAAAAAGAAAAACGAAAGACACAACCAAACAATATAATTGGATGGTAGTAACTGTAAAGTGTAAGTGATACAAGAGAAAAGCAGCCAGCAAATTCCATAACCAGTACACTAATTCCAATAAAATAGAAACTAAACTGAAAACCCACTCAAACAAGGCCCAAATACTGCAGAAACCATCAAATTCCAAAACCCATCTCGCTAAACCCACAATTTAGTAGAAAAATCAACCATGCCCAGTAATTTATTCTCCAAAAATAATGTAATTTTATGATGACCCTACTAATAAAATCCACAATTCATTTAAAAAAAACAGAGAAAAGTAAGTGAATCAAGAGAATAGTCATGACTGCTCAGAGTAACAAGAGATAAATGCTAAAACAGATTGAAAGACACCCCTCCTATCATGTTGGTGCTTTAATCTCCGCACTAAAAGAAATAAAAGAGCATGATCAAGGAGTGATAGAAGAAAACAGAAAGAGAGACTAGTTAAGAGATATATCGGTTGAAAATCTGAAGCAGTGGGGCTTGGATTGTCTCTGGCGAAGCCAGAAAGGGCTCTCGTGGTTCCATACATTGTGCGACAATTGGCATATAAATGGGGAGAAGTCATTTCATTTTCTCCCCATTATTTTGACTTCTCCCCATTTGATATCTCTCCCCCTCATTTTCACACACTTATTGCCACATGTCTTATTATGGGTGGAGAAGTCAAAATCAGGGGCCCCATGATTTTGACTTCTTCACCACATGTCCCCTATTCTATGGAACCCCGAGATAAGCCCTTTCTGGCTTCGCCAGAGACAATCCAAGGCCAAGCAGTGGAGATGTGAGAAAAGCAAAGATGAGATGGTGAGAAGGCGGAGAGAGAAAGCTTAAACACTATGAATGAGTTTTGTAAGCGTGAGGGGACAAAAGAAGTTGCAGCAATAGCTGTCGTTCTAGGGATCCCACAAGAAAATGAGAGAAATATCACTCTCTTTTTTTTATCAATGAGAGAAATATCACTTGCATCATTAATTCACTTACACCACCAATTCTTTCTTACTTCACACCTCTCTGTTCACATGGCTGAGAGAAGATCATCACGTGTGAGAGGTCCTCAGGTGTACCATGTGCGGTGTATTTGGCGTGTAGAAAGCTACATTACTGGTTGCTTATAGAGTTGTGTTCCGTACAAGCACAGCCTAGTAGCTCTTGACTAGGACTGTCAAAGGTCTGGGCCCCAGTCTAGCCCTCACTTATAAGGATGAGGCTTAACCCACTTATAAGGATGAGGCCTAACCCGGCCCTAGCCCTTGAAGGCCTTGAACTGGCTAGGCACAAGTCCTAGATCGGGCCAAGGCCTAAAACAATGATTAAAATAACGGTTTCCGCATACACAACGGTTCCTATTGAAATTGTTACGTAACGCCAAACCATTACATAACGACCTGAGTCTAAAGTTTTTTTTTTAGATACGAAACAAGTGTTCATCTTCTCTTCTTTTGCTTTTCCTTTTTTTTTTTTTGAGGAAGAAAATTGGGTAAAACTCGGTTGAGTCTTACGTTATGCAATGGTTTCGACTGAGTCCTATAATTCCTATATAAATAGTGTAACGGATCCTACCAAAACCGTTATATAATCATAGTTTCCAAATCGGAGTTATGGAATTTTCGTCTAGGCAAAATTTCGGCAAAATTCAGAAATACATCATAAAATATCGGAAAATATATGAAAAATATAAAATAAGATTACTAATAATGAAAAATTATAAATACGAATATATTTCATATATTAGATATATATTTGGCATTTTTTATAAAAATTCGTGACTCGTGAATAATTCGTAGAGAGGCAATGCCACAAGAAAGAATGTGAGTGAGACTGGAAGGTATGAGAGATTTTTTTAGTGAGAGAGGCAAAGAGCAGAGTGCGGAGAAGTTTCTGCAATAGAGAGGAGCACCGCCGAGTGAGGCCAAACAAAAAAGAAATGAATAAGGGCTTCTCCCTAGTTCGATACAATTTATACTAGTTGAGCAGGCACATGGATGCTTTGGCCCATTATCAAATTCTATTGCAATGTTTTTCGCATCTCCCAATAATAGAATACATACATATATGTGTGTGTGTGTGTGTGTGTTTGTCGTAAAATTTCATTAAGAGCAGAGAGTGCGGAATTTGAGAAATCAAGATAAGTTATTAATTAAGATTAAAAAAAACTATAAGATGAAAAACAGAAACGTAATCAGTCAAAAAAAAAAAAACAAATTAAGCTAATCATATATTAACAAATATAGGTTATTACTAATTCATTTATTATATTTGCCGTTACCAATTAAAAAAAAGAACAAAGCTAATCAATACTCATTAAAACATGATTCTAGGAACATACGGGTAATAATCAACACACTCACATAACAAAACTAAACAACAACAATAGACACCAAAAAATTATAGTTAATAATACCATAAGAAACAAAGCAAACCAATAATCATGATTCAATAATTAGAAAGATGTCATACTGAATTCAACAATATAATTACATCTACATGAAAAAAAAAAAAAGGCAAGACCCAACATACCTTCCAGAGAAGGGAAAACTCAATTCACCTGCAAGAGGTAGCCTAAAATTCTAAAGCATTCTAAATTTGTTCCAAAATTGGGAAAAACTATAGAAATAGAGTCGACAATAACTACGTGTGTGATCTACGTGCAACACACTATAGGAGCCCTAAGCAGATTGTAAACAACATGTATATATGATAAGTATGTGGATTGTTCTTTTGCCCAAAATATCATATGGAGGAACCATCATAGTTCAATTGGACAAGAAATTAATGAAAGAACTCCCTCAATCAAGAGGTAAACAAAGGAAAATGAGAAGGCTTAAAAAACATACCTGCAGATTGAACTCCTTTTGTTCGAATAATAGAGCTCACATATCTCTGTTAGGGTTTGTGAGGCGGTTTAAATGGAGATTTCAAGTGCCGTTGTAGAACAAGGAGTCATGGAATATCCAGATACTTCGGTGTCCAATCGAGATATTGACTATATTATGTATCAACAGAGTATACATGGTCTAAATGTGTGTGCACACAAAGAAAAGAGAATACAGAGGCGTTTGTACCATATGAGAATATAAAAAAATGAAAACAATGCTCAAAGAGAAAGATTTTTTTAAAAAAAGTACAGAATCTCAAATAAATAATGTTGTCGAGGATCATATGATTTGGAATAATATGTAGGGATTGGTTCTCGACAACTGCTTAACTCTTTTCTTTAAGCAAGGATTCAATCACCAAGAAAGTGGAGGCTGTGGAGCTGTAGAGAGACGGTGGAGAGCCTTTAGATATAAGAAAATAAAACATCACTCTAAAAGAAAATCAAAATACAATTGTGCTAGATCACTCAACTCCCAACTACATCATCCAGATTCTATAGCTATGTCCCTCATACCGGCCATTTTCTGGCAGGGAATGCTTAGTGGTAATTGCTTTAAAACTTCAAACTGCTTGTAGAATAAGACATGTTATATTGCTTTTACTGGTTACTAATGCAACCAATTAAATCAATATGACAAGTGTTTTAGGAAGTGTTGTTGCTCTAATCGATTGCACATGGAACAACACTATGAGTTGTATTCTGCAATTATTATTAGCACTCCCCTACGTGGCCTAGTTTAGCTACATGATATGGTTGACTGAAGTAGACATTATCAAAATTCGATGGCCAATATAAATCAATTACAAGCTCGAAGTACCCGTAGATCTAAAGATCAGAAATAGCTTAGTCCTTATGATGTTTAGTTTTCTATTTCCCATAAAATAGGATAAGAGAGTAAGCAAATAGATTTAACAATCTCATGAACAATAAGGGATCATTTTTCGAAGAGGATACGAAAATGTGTATCAATATTGACCCTTTACCTTGAAGAGTTAGAGACTCTGTCTCTAAAACGATGCACAATGAACATGAAGCCTAACCAAGGGGTGTGTCAATGGTCCGGGCTGGGCCTGAAATGACCCAATTATTAATTGGGACCTCAAATCAGATCAAAGCCCAACTAGATGTGAATGTTATCTGAGCTCTGATTCTCTTCCATGTCATCCCTAATCACTACATTATGTGACCTGAGGATAATGTAATAATCTCTCTCACCATCCTTTAGAATTACATCTTCCCCTTCGAAATATTTCAAAATTGCATAGCAATCTCAACATGATATTGCTCAAAATATAATCTTTCATTAGCTGAATATTAACATCATTGTGACATACATTACAACGAGGGTGGCAAAATTGTAGCCCTGACCCGTCAACCCACCTGAACCAGTCCAACAGTTTATGGTTTCGAGTTTGGATTTTTGACATGTGGGTCATTTTGAAGAGCATATCTTAAGAGGTATGTAAACACCTAAATTTATCGCATTTCCTCCCCTCTCATCTCTAAGTGTCGAGATAAGGTCCGAGAGTAGAGGAATAACGCTAAATTTATTCTAAGAGTCGCCACCTACTTAAGGGAAGTAGGATCCCAAGATAAATCCAAAATAAGGGGTCTACGGTCCAGAGTAGTCTAGGTAAGAGATCCATTTAGGTCCCGGGGAAGGGGTTAGGCACCCCAGGACCTCCATCCAATAATGGTAACCTACTCATTAGGTCTAAGCCAAACATTTAAAAACACTTAAAATTTCCTAAACAATTATTAATTTTGCTAATCAAACACAAATCAATATGGGGTGTAAAAATTTTATCTTTGGTTGGGGTCGAACCCTGGTTTGGGCTGCCTAGTTATCCGGTTAGTCGGAATCAGACCCTAATAGTAGTTCAGGGTGGTGACTGTTTTTATACTCGTTTCGGAGTGTGAAGTCACTTCCAACTCATGCTTGAGTTGGGGGAAGTGGAGTTGAGATTTATAAATCTCACTCCGGGATTTGGTAACGCAACTAGGTGCTCATGGGGGAGCGCTAAGGGGCGTTCATTTATTAGGGTAGGTCCTTTTTGAATTTTGTGGATTTTTTGAATGTTTTTGTTGTTTTGTATTTTTTTGATTTTTTTATATTTTTTTAACTAACGGGTAGGCAAGTTGTTTAGGGTTGAATCCACCTAAGTGCCCGAGATAGGCAAAAAGGAAAAAAAGCTACGGCCTAATCCTATAAAAGTTGCAATTGTTCACATGCATAAAGTTATCAATAAATTAAACATAATTGAAAATGATTGGAGATCAAAGGACCAAGGTGAGATTATTGAGTCAAAGTCTATCGACGGGTCAAAACCAAACGAATCTGGCCTAAAAAAAAATCAGTCATCAGAAGACTCAGTTTAGGCCAGACCCGAAAAGATATAGAACAGAACATCACATCCGAAAATTCTATGGTTTTGTAAGGAAAAACCAGATTCCAGATTCTAGCCAAAACCAAACGAGCCTAACCCTAATTCAGTGGAATAATCGGGATTAGGTTTGTTCAAGATTTCGGCTAGCCCCTGCACTTAATATTGAGTGGCTTACTCATCCTGCTCAGAAAAATGGAACTCTAGTTTGAGTTAATCAAATCAAAATTCAAGATTTGGATTTCAAATAGCAAATCTCACTTATACCCTCTAAATTCGAGCAGGGTCCTTCCCCTTCAAAAGAAACTTCAAGCATACACAAGGGGAAGGGGATCCAAACACTATTGAATCACAGATACCAAGCAAACAAAGACACAGAGATAGAATCATCAAGGGAAAACAACAAAGGGAGAGACATACCTGATCGTAGCTGTTTGTGAAAGATGTTGAAGATGATCGCTGCTCTGGTCTAGAGAAGAACGACAAGCAGAAGGCAGATCTCTTTCTCAACTGCTGCCGGCGATGGATGCACAGGTGCGGGGGTGTGGGTGATGAAGGCGAGAAGAGTTGATCGATGGTGGCTGGTTACCAGAGAAGATGATGATGCCGGCATTGATGAAGCTCGTTTGAAATGAAAGGTGGATGGTGAGAGATCGGAGGTGAACTGAGAAACCATGGAGACAGTGGCTGGATTTGCCGGAGAAGATGACCGGAGAGCAACTGAGACTGAGATCTTTACAGATCTGGGCTGAGAGGATGATCGGTGGTGAGATCCTCTTGCTTCTGGAGAGATCAAAACTGACGATGGAGAGCTATTGGCCAAAGCTAGTGGTGAAGCTCGCCAGAGATGGAGGTGAGCATCAGATCGCACTGAGAAAAAAGTAACCGGGAGGTGCTGGCCGGAGTTTAAATTTCCAAATCTAGAAGATTTCTAGATCTGAAATTGGAACTTGCTGGCTGGAATGAGGATCCGAGGAGAACTGGATCTGGTTGGATCTGAAGGTGATGATGGCGGTGGCGTTGTGCTGGTCCGCTAACCAGATCCCTCGCCGGCGAGAGAAAGAGATGGGAGAGAGAGCTCGAGAGGGTGGTGGAAATTGCTATTGATGATGACAATCTGGTGCGGCTCGGGGAGTGAAACCAGTAGCTGGAGAGAAAATGGAGCCTCTGCTACTATTTCAAATGAAGAAGGGAGATGGGGGGTTTGTTGCTCTCATCCGAATGAGATTAGGGATTTAACCCTATCTCTTGCTTTATGCCGGCAACAGTAGTGAGCCTTAGTGGCTTTAGGATTGTGGACTTTGGGCTTTAGTGCGGGCTTGAATAAATGGGCTTGGATTTTAGGAAATGGGTTTAGTGAAATGGACTAATAAATGGATATGCTCTCTCTCTCCCTCTCGGGTCTAAAACCTCGACACTCAAATAAAATAATAAAATAAAAAATAATAATAATAATAATAAAATAAAGTAAAGTAATACTAAAATTAAAATTACAAATAAAAAATAAAAAATAAAAGTATTAAGGGGTGTAAAAATGGGGTGTTCACAAGGTAATCACAAGTTTATAGCAAGCAATCAAGCCCCTCCATCGCAAGCCTTTATAAAGAGAGGAATAATGCATATTGCAATCTCAAATTTTAGAAAATCATGAACTCTTTATCATAAGATTATAATACTTTATTTAAGCATTTGAACTTTGATTTCTTATTGTAGATTCAACAAAATTTAATCTCAATGGGAATAAAAGAAGAAACAAAAAAGGCTAAAATCAACCAATATTAACATTTAAAAAAAAAAACTAGTTTCTAGAGAGTATCAATACCACCGAACCCATTAAGCTCTTCCTCAGTAGTTTCGAACCACCTTGGTTCAATCCAACCGCAGTGTAATTGTTCTTTGGTGTCATAGAAATCTGACATAGAATGCTCACTACCAACAGAGTGATACATGCGCGTCTCAAGAGAATAAAACACAATACTTTCGCCTTGAAATCTAGAAAAGTAGATTTTGTTCGCCATTTCAGGGGTCTTCGCCTTTGCAGAAATAGACGATGTATGGCTAACAAACAACATATGATTTCCCAAGCTCTTAACTTCGATCCAAACCATCTTAGAACGATTAAGCCTAAAAACCCGAGTGAATTTTCCCATGTGACCCATGAACACTGATAAGAGTTCTCCATCACATTCTGCTAGAAAAGTTTGATAAATTGACGTGCAAGGTCTTTCGGGCTTGTCAAGAACAGTCCAAGTGACATACTCATTCTTTATCTCAAAAACTCCTATATCTCCTTTCTTACTCAAACAATAAAAGCCTTCATTGTAGAAAACCGGGTTATTGGCATATGGCGAGAAGACCTTACTATCAATACCGAGACGACTCCAATTCTCATCTCCCTTACAGATGAGGAAGATAGCCCCATAACCAATTCCAAAAACTACACAATCTGAAGAAGTGGGCAAGGATGAGAAGCAGATGCTGATAAATTCAAAACCTTCTTCACACAAATCCGGAAGATGAATCATTGCCCTGGTGAAGGGATTAAAGAAAAATATGAAGTATTTGCCTCGAGACATTAGCAACCAACCATCCTTGGAGAAGCGAATGACAGCGCCTAATAATAATTCGGAAATATTCATGCAATATGTATCATTGTGCCACGGGTCGATGAAATTACAAGTTCCATTGTCTTTCTTGAAAAACATGAGCCACGGAAATAAAGACTCCGTCTCTAATCCAATAGAATCCGTTCTCCACTTGATTGACGGAGCGACCAATCGAAATTCTCTACAGGCACCACGAAAAGACAAATAATCGACTAGACGAAGGCGTTGTGCAATCGATGCCAAAATCTCATGTGGAAGATCAGACCAATGCCTTTCATTAGCTACCGTATTCACCACCCCAAATTTTTCCAAACCTTCTTTCTCTTTTGCCTTCATATTTTGCATTTCCCTTCCATCATCTTCCTCTTCAATTTCACGCTGGTTTTCTACTTGTCTGTCAATTAAACTGTACACCACCACAATAATGATTAGTATACATAAATTATGATGAAAGATATCATGAACCATAAAATACCAAATTAGAATAATTGAATAGCGTAAGGAGTAATAACTGAAAACGAGATTTGTAACATTGTCACAAACCATATATAAATTAAGGAATTACCTGAGATCCGGCAGTACCCAAGTGGGGAAATAATACGCGGTTGGTAGATTTGAGCAAGGCAAAGAAACCGAGAGACTGTCATCTTCTACATTGAAGACATACACAAGTTTACCGTCTCCTGTATTGAAATATATGCTACCCCTTTTAAGTCCCAACTCGGTTGCAGAGCAGGAAAAAGGAGATTTACGACACAAAAAGAAAACTCTATCTTCCAAATTGTCGACCTTCACCCAAACCATTCTTGAAAAATCCATTCTGAAAACCTGTATGGAACCGACTTCGTACACGTCACTCGTGAGTAGGTAAAAGATTCTAACAAGAAAGAGCTCGCCGCAAGATTCCAACATATGCCTACTGAGATGTGGTCTCTCTGGTATAAAATCAGGTTCCTCAACTTCCAACACCCTTGTGGATAGGCAGTCCCCAACTGTGCTGATCTCCACGAGCCTTGATCGAGGATAGGTAGAACCGTATAACTTATTGTAACGGATAAAATTCGTAAAATCAACTTAGCGTTGGAGAACGAGCTCGTTTTTGTTGTTTTGTTCACGAAAGTGACACGTGGACACGAGTTGGGGTCACGTGCTTAAAATAGAGGGATCACACGTTGTCTGATGCACAACGTTCACGTTGTGCGCATTACGACGTCTTTGTTTTCTTCTAGACACTAAAAAATTAAAGACCTTTAGCGGCGCTTACAAAGTGCCGCTAAAGGTACATTAAGTGCCGTTATTTCCAATAACGGCATTTCGATAAAATGCCGTTATTGACGTTGTCGGGGATTCATTTAGCGGCACTTAATAAAAATGCCGCTATAAAGTCATCTATTGCGGCACTTCTGTAAACCCTTTAACGGCGTATTTCAATAGACATTTCCGTCATTTTTCATCTCCCTGTTGCGGCGTTTATGAAGTGCCGCTAATAGTTAATTCTATTACGGCGCTTTCAAAGTGCCGTTAATGCTCCAATATTTAGCGGCATTTGTCAAAGCGCCACTGATGATGTTAGAATCAATAGCGGCAATTAATAAGCGCCGCCAATAGGTATGAATTAAAAAAAAAAATTTATTTTTTGTACATTTTTTTTACCTGTATTGTTTGCACCTGCACCTGTCAGCAATATAAAATAATTTAAACAATGTGGATACAATTTTCCACCTCTAATCCATCCAATCCATATATAAAACAAAATATATCCACCAAATCCGATAACCTATACTCATAATGAAATAATAACAAATATATACTTGTCCAAAAAAACCAGTCAGCAATATAAAATAATTTAACAATGTTGATACAATTTTCTACCTGTAATCCATCCAATCCATATATAAAATAAAATCCATCAAATCAGAATAACCTGTGCCCATAATGAAATAATAACAAATATATACATGCCCAAAAAAAAGTGTCGGGTAGTAACAAAAAAAAATCATAAGTCTGCCTAGCTATCTCCCTCCGGTTGGCTCCCTCTGACTGCTCTAAAACCCGACATGTGTGTGCTGCCGGCTCCCTCCTAAAAAGATAATAAAATACAATTAATTATTAGAATATCGAAATGATAAAATTGATGAATTCATAATTAATTATAATCTGCAAAAAAAACAATGTCATCTCAGATTTTTTTATACATAGAGAGTTTAAATAGATAAAAGTCTATTATCTATTTGATGGTGAAGATATTTCACTCCAAAAAAACATGTAGTTTCAGATTTTCAGTTTGATAAACTGTCATTTCTAAATGCATTGGCAGACTGACATCGTAGAATTGGTATCCCATTTTTTCTCCAAGCGTTGGCAACTTGGCAGTTGAGATGATAAAACATTTGTTTTCATTTTTAGTATAAGATCTTAGAACATGGGTTTAAATAGTAAAGGAACAAGCTGAGAGGAAAGATGAAAATAACATGTGGCGACTTTTTGCACGAAGTGTGTTCTACTAAATATGCACACCAAAAATCATATTACCTACTGCTTTATGCACCCTAAGAGTGCAAAACGCAATTTGCAGCCTTGAACTGCTTACAAAACGCAAAATCATCCTCCGGACTTAGATTCTGTGTTTATATGCCATGTTGAGAGAGATAAGTGAGTTGAAAGGGTTCTGCCCCCGTATTGTTCTTCTTTCCTTTCCTCTCTCACTATTTCCTATTTGTACTTTAAGTGGAGAAGACTCAATGAACAAAGTTATGATATATCTGGATTTTGGGTTTAAATTTATTTGTGAGAAGTTTAACTCTCTCTCTCTCTCTCTCTCTCTCTGTGTGAGAGAGAGAGTTGGAATGAAATGGATTTATAAAAAAAGAAAAGAAAAGAAAGATAGATTAGTTGCACTGCTTCCTGTCTTTTTGAAGGTTGAAGATTTTTTCTCAAGCTGAATACGAGATAGTCAGAGCTTTCTCATTTACTCTACTGTTCAAGCTAACTTCCTCTTTCTCTCTACTGTACAAATTTATACTATATAATGGGGTTTGGTTTGGTGCATATGATTTCTTAGTGAGAAGTTTAGCTATCTTTTACAAGCTAGAAAAGGGTTTTTGTTTGGAGCATACGATTTTTTAGTGAGAAATTTAGTGTTTTTGGTTCGGTGCATACGATTTCTTAGTGGGAAGTTTGGCTCTCTTTTACAGGTCAAAACCTTCTCATTTACTCTACTGTTCAAGCTAACTTCCTCACCTTTCTCCCGTTCTCTCATAGTTCATGTGTACAACTATCATATGCAAGTCATGGCCGGAGTGCACTCTCCCCTTTTTACACTCTACTCTCTTTGGGCAAGAAGACAACGATTTTATATTGAATTTATGGGTCCCACTATAAAATCCTTGTATTCCTGCCCCCAAAGAGATGAGAGTGTAACAGGGGAGAGTGGGGCTATCAAAATCCATGCAAGTCAATTTCCTCTCTCTCAATCTAGCTCATTGGTTTTTCAATGGGTCATAAGTTTCTTAGTGAGAAATTTAAACTCATATAGGTTTTTGCCAGTGTGTATGTGTGTTGGAATGATATGGATTAGTGGCACTACTTCCTATCTCTTTGACATTTGAAGTTCATAACAAGATTTTCTCAAACTGAACATGAAATAGTCAGAGCTTTCTCATTTACTCTTCTCTCTCTCTCTCTAAGTCTCTCACCCCCTTTTCTAGCTGCTACTCTTTCCCATTCCTCATGCGTAGGATTACATATGCAAGTCATGAATATACCTATCTAGGTATCCAAAAGTTGCCACTTGCCAAAAGTTGTGGCTTGGATAAAATTTTAGTCATTCTTAAGACTAAGTCATTGCCTAGACATTGAGAGGATTTTGTTGGAGAAGATCTGCAAGATGTGAACATGCTCCTTCTTCTTCTTCTTCTTCTTCTTCTTCTTCTTCTTCTTCTTCTTCAGGCAAGCCTTATAATTGTTTAATGTTCTCTTATAATTGTTTAGGGTCTACTATTTAAGGGCGAAGTGATCATCGATTTTTTTCAAGGAATTGAACTCAAATGGAGGTTCATATGTTCTAGCCAAAAGTCTGGAAACGGCAATGAAGAACAAAGATCCGAACGAAGATCATTTGAGCTCAGTTTCCACAAGAAACACAAGGAGATAGTATTGAATTCTTACTTAAAACAAGTAGTAAGGAATTCAAAAGGCATACAAGAAGAAAACAAGGCTGTGAAACTGTATTCACACGGCAGCTTCAATGGAGTCTGAGATCGAGGTGGGTGGAGCTCTATCAACCTCGATCATCCGTCGACTTTCGACACACTGGCGATGGATGCACCACTCAAGAAGGAATTGATGGACGATCTCGATAGGTTTGTGAAGAGGAGAGAGTTTTACAGGAGAGTGGGGAAGGCTTGGAAACCCGGGTATTTGTTATACCCCCCTCCTGGCACAGGAAAGTCCAGTTTGATTGCTGCCATCGCCAATTATCTTAATTTCAGCATCTATGACTTGGAGCTCACAAATATCTGGACAAATTCAGACCTTAGGAGGTTGCTAGTCAGTACGTCCAATAGATCCATACTAGTCATCGAAGATATCGATTGCAGTGTTGAGTTGCCAAATCGGCAATCTCTAAAGAAACTGTTATCTAATGGGACAGGTCTTGTGGATGGCTTGGAGATGGGTAATAACACCAAGGTAAAGGGAAATAATTCTAATGGGGTTTTTATTTTTTAAATCCTTTTGTTTTTGTTTTTAACTTGTGTCTTGTTTATAAATTATCAGGCTGCAATAATGAGAATCGGTCTGAGGGAAATGAGGGCCTTTTCCAGACTGATGTTCATGTCTGTTAGGGACAGTACCTTCTTTGAGAGCTGTGGGGTAGCAGATCTCATCACAACATGCTGTATGGAAGTAGATAGATTTATTTCCTTGCCTTCTTTTGTAATTTTGCTTTCAAGATAACCAAATCATATAGCATCAAGCAATATAGTAATGATTTTTATTATGGCAGTGGGAGGGAGAAACAGGAAAGTTGCAGAGGCTTTTGCAAAGAATGGTGGAAAAAGGTTATTCTTTAATGGATCTTTTGGGTGCAATAGAACTTATGGTCAATTTGAGATTAAGGTCTAATCATTTGCTGGTTCTTACTCTAGGTGTTTTGACGAGCTTGAAGCAGAGTTACTGCAGGGCCAGAAACTACAGGTAGATAATAAAAACTATAGAGCTGTTTTTTACGCTAGTGTTAGTGTACTGCACTTACATATAGTCAAACTAAATATGCACAAAGAGGGGTCATGAGTTATAACTTTTCAACTAATTAATCTGAACATTTGTGGATCTATAATCAGTGGAAAACAAGATTAGTAGCATCAATGGAAGCTACATGAATCTATTATAAGCGCATTAACTTCAACAATTCTTTTTCTTCTTTCTCCACATTGAACTACACAAATGAAAAAGTGAACTTCCAAAAACTATATACCTCTCATGTCCATAGATCCATTCACAGTAAACATCAAGAACAAGCAGATATCATATGACTAACAAGCAATTCATGATACATCCCACGGAAATGTCTATTGAAATAATCACAATCACAGAAACGTTAAATCCAAGAGAACAGAGGAAAGCACACCAAATCCAACCACCACTACACCACCACCACCACCATACACCCATCCACCACTAGCACCACTATCATACACCACCACCACAACAACTAGCACCACCACTACCCACCAACCACCACTACACCACCACCACCACCATACACCCATCCACCACTAGCACAACTATCATACACCACCACCACAACCACTAGCACCACCACTACCCACCAACCACCACTACACCACCACCACCACCATACACCCATCCACCACTAGCACCACTATCATACACCACCACCACCATCATACACAAACGATTACAAGAACTGAATTTAAACAAACAAATGTTCAATAAAATTACCTCATTGGCCGTTCCTGGTGCCGTAAAAGGATGAACTGGCATCTGTTGTCAAAATTTATAATAAATAAATCAATGTTTCTTCCAAATTTTAAAAATGATTAATTAAAGCTTGTTAGATTATATACATGCCCCTGTAAGAGCTGTTGGAGCAGCTACTGCATGGTATCAAGCTGAGCTTGTTGGGCTGCCATCTGAGCTTGTTGGGACGCCACCACAGATTTCGTCTCCTGAAGTTCAACCCTTAGCAATTGGGTCTCGGCAGATGGGGAACCACTAGTACCGGGACGGCTCGAAGATGACCCCCATAAACTGGTGGGAGTCGGGCCCAATCCACATCCACGGATGCGTCCAGGTTGCTCAGGCCCCATGACTTGAGAGAAAACATCATCCCGGCCTGTGCTGTCTTGCGAGCCAACCGGTATCTGGTTGAGGAGGTCCCTCATCTGGTGCTGCAAACATTTTGAAACAATTACTACAGTGAATTTCAGGAGTCGTGTTATATGATATAATGAATATTTAAATTACTTACAATCATTTCTTCTGCTTCAGAGTTGACTGCCCGGCCATCCTTCGTTGTGTGCGTCTTTATCCAGACCACAGCACAGCCCGGAGCTTCTCCTGAGGGACTCGCCAATCACTATGGTAGTGACAATAGTAGAACAACAAATTTTTAACTCATATGCATCAAATTGTTAAATAAATTATTAAAATTAAACCGAACATACCTCCTCTTCTCTAACTCTGGCGAAGCTCTTTGTGCCCGCTGTATGGGGAATCTTTTGGCACTCGCGACTCCTTTTATTCCTGGCCCTTCGTTTCTACAATATTACATTTATATATCATATGAGAGAAGTGACCAAACTTAGAAATGGTATAAGCATAATTAAATTCAAATAAAATATACCTGGCCCTCCTCGGAATACAAGAAGTCGACGAATACATGCCATTGCTCCGGAGGAATATCGGAGGGGCACCGGGCATAGTTCAAAGCAGGACGGTCCTCGTAAACAAAATGTTTCCTCCCCATTCGAGACTTATTGTCCCGCCATTTCTTATCCAGAGACTTCAAAATGTAATCCTCTAGGATAGGGGGGAAAATGAACCTCTCCTGCGAAAAGTTGTCAAATTATTAATATATAGTCGTGCTACATAAGTGTGTTTTAATAACCGCTCAACATTTTTTTTTGCTCTGACCTGTATGAGACCCAAAGCTCGTTTTTTCGCTTCATCACTGATTGCGCACCAACTCTGGACATCGATGCGAAATAAGTGGGCATCCGCGTGCAATATTGCCCAAAAAGCCAGCCAAAGTGGTGGCCCTCCTCCCCCACGGGCTGTTCCGCATCATTTGTCGGCACTTTTGTTTTCTCTCCTGGAGGCATATTGTAGACTTCTTGCACTTTGCTTTCCCAATACCTTCTTCGCCACCGTGGCAGAAGGTGTGGAAGTCCCCGCACCTGATGGGGTCGTCTCTGTAGGCTCCATCTGCAAAATATAGATATTAGCTTCTAAGAGAAATGAAACATGAAAATGAATATAGAGCACAAAGACATGATTTCATGGAACAATGAAATGAGAATCAATAATAACGTACGTACCAAAACATCTTATTGAGTAGTTTATGATGAAAGTACCCAGCCATCTAAAAATTAGGCATGCATGATATCAACTTAACTCTTTTACGAATGGACAGTTTGAACAAGATTTGTATCCGATAAACAAAAAAGTTATTCCTCCTTACAATCAAGATTTTTTTTTAAAAAGAAAGGGCATCCGAATTCGCATTTAAACTAACACAAAATCTTATCATTAAAACAAAAAGAATCATTCTATTTGATCGTTATATTATGATTCAACGTCTCATCACTAGATTCGTAGAAGGAGCTTGTTGTTGTGACACTTGTGGAGGCGCATCAACAGTTGTTCCCAGTAATCCCTAATCTCACCCAATCCGGGACACCCTCTGTCAAATCATCGTCATGTTCAGTGCATCTAATTGTTGGTTGCCGAAGGGCTCGTCTCCATGAATGCATTATCGTTCCACAACAGCTTCCTTATTCATGTCCCCCCCCCCCCCCCCAAAGATCTCTTGGGTTATTAGTCTTGATGACAAACATGCCAATCTTCTTCTGTTGGATCTTCGACGTAAAATACCTGCTCTGCCTGAGATGCCAAAACATAGGGTTCGCTCGACACAGAGTTTGCCGGGAGCAAGAAGCGTGTGAAGTTCACAAGGTAACCCAAACGCATCGGTCTTTATTCCTCTATCCGTGTCTTCACATCAGCCCAATTGCCATTTAAAACTACAAATTTCAGGCTTGAGAGTACGTCAATTCGACTACATCCGTTAAGCTGCCAAAATAGGGTATATCGGTTGCAATGGGGGTCTTCTTAGAAGTTGTTCCCATAATTTATAGTTTTTGCAGTGACTGTAACCCACTATTCTGAACTTTTGCGTCCTCACTCTCTCTCCTTAGTACAAAACCCCTATATCCATTTATGACGTAGCCCTTAAACCTTTTTTGCGACTTTTTGTGGACCCATTTGCAAGCCATGTAATCTCCTCCGAAAAACGGCTTGTCTGAATATCGCAACCTTTGAACCTATTTAAAGACCACATAAGATTAATCTTATATCACATAACTAATGTGTTGTGTCACAAGTTAAGATTACATAAGCCCTGAAACCAATTTAACAAACTGTTCGCTGTGCTTTTTTTGGATTACCTGTGTGGGGCCGTTTTGAGTGGATTTGTCATTTTAATTACATTCATGTGCTGCCTGCGAAGAATAATCAAACATACCAATCATTTTAAGTTAAAAAATAAAAAACAATGAAAGAACAACTATATGATAATTGTGTCTTACTCTGTATATTTGTGACTTTATCGTAATTGAACAAACCACACAACGACGTGTCTGCTGCCATTCAATTCACTTAGAGCAAAATGGCTGCACACCACCTATAACACTTTCATCGTCATTCCTCACTTGCCTGGTTCAATCTGGATTCCACATTATTTAGGTACCTTGAACCAGAATGTCAAACATTCTTCTGCCAAGTACCCTCTGCAATTTGCAACCCTCCTGGTCGAGCTCGATTGCGCCATAACGATTTCAGTGTATATAAGTACCTAAGTGAATTAAATTTGGTAAGACAAACGGGGAAAAACTATAACATGAATTTGAAACACTACATAAAATTTAAGTGAAGGTCTAGTGGTCTACCTTTCATGGGATACATCCACCGATATTGTACAGGTCCACCCTAGCATTGCTCATGCGGGCCAGATGTATAGGCAAGTGCCCACCATAACATCAAAGAAAGCTAGTGGAAAAATTCTCTCTAAATGACAAAGCGTAAGCACAATTTTTCTCTGTAACAGTCTC
The DNA here is from genome assembly GCA_015143295.1 of Tetracentron sinense. Lineage (NCBI taxonomy): Eukaryota > Viridiplantae > Streptophyta > Magnoliopsida > Trochodendrales > Trochodendraceae > Tetracentron > Tetracentron sinense. The sequence continues at coordinate 1,999 of JABCRI010000372.1, read as the reverse complement.
AAATCCGACCTGATAGACTTTGGAACATCTAGCCAGAAAGAAGTTGCTCAATTCAATTAGGACTGAAGCTACATTCTTCGGCAATGACTTCCTCACGGCCAGTGGTAGGAATTTTTGCATTATAACATGAGAGTCGTGGCTCTTCAGTCCTACAGTTTAAATTTTAGCGCTCTTTGATATTGACCTGTCTTGCATATTTGAGGAGTAACCATCGGGGAACTTCACCACTCTTCAAAACTTTACAAAACAACTTTTTTTCATTTGTCCATCGAAAAGCATGCGAGGGGCAGATAAACTTGCTTCTGCCAGGCTGCAACTGAGGGTGAAGTGCAATGCCGAATTCCCATTTCAACCAGTCCGCGCTGCGACGTGCTTTTAAACAACCATTCCTTAGACTTTTCCTTCAAACCCAAAGTCTCGAGCACATTGTCGCATATATTGTTTCTCGATATATGCATCCCAATCAAGGTTGTGCCTCAACAAATTATGTTCCCAATATGGCAACTCAAAGAGAATATACTCCTCTTTTTCCATTATACGGCATATCGTCCATGGGCCCGTCTGCCTTTTTCCCCGTCTAGTTTGCCACATCTGCTTTCCTTCCCGAGGAGAACAGGGATACCCTCCAATTGACGCAACACATCGGACCCAGACATTGTAGTTGGAGCACATTTGAACTCTGTAGTGCCATCGAAAGAGTTTTTTTATTCCTCCGAAACCTGTGATCCCGCTTTAGAAACGACGGTGCCCCATGTAACATTGCTTTTTTTTGCTCTTATACAATCTTGTCGGGTGCAATGTCCTTATGGCATGACGGGCAAATAGCACTTTCCTCCGTTTTCGGTGCTCCAACCTGACAACATGGCATACCCTGGGATTTCGCTAATGGTCCAGAGCAATGCCGCCCGGCATTACAAAGTCTCCTCGCTTCGACGCATCGAAGTTGGCAACCCAGAATACTGTCCCCACCAGTCCTTTAAACCTCCCTACTAAGGCCTCATGTCGACATCAAGGCATTTCCTTCCCGGAGGGACCTATAACACGGACAAATGAATTCGTCTGCTTCCTGCACATCCCCGGTGGTAATTGTAGGGATAAAACCACAGGCATGTGCTATGGCAATACTCATCGTCCTAGAATGGGATTGAAGCCATCACTTGCCCAACCCAAGCCTGACATTACGAGCCATCGAGCGAACAATGTATTGGTATATCCAATATCCCAAGCCGTTGAGTCTGCATGATGCCTAACCTCCCATCCTGAGTTCGATCTTCCCTCATGCCTTCATTTCAGAAGCAGTCTTGTATGCGAACAACATTTTTACCTCTGTCTCAGAACGGAAAGTGACCGCAAAATCTTCGCCGGAGTCTTTCTTCTTGTGTTCTGTTTGATATACCCCTTTCTTCCATCTTGAATTCCGCATGTGTCTCATTGCTGCTTGTTTTGCAGACTCTTTCCCGTAAACATGCCATCATTAGTAACCGATGCATCGATTTTTATCATAGTTTAAGGCCCCATCTGACATCACCACTTTTTTGCTTAACTTGTAGTAGTCTGGGGGTATGGCTGACCCCTCGGGGCGCTACCGGGCCTCCCTCACACTCAAGCAACATGTGAATGATTTATTGCTCCAGCCACTAAGACACTTCCAAAATCTCGGAACTCTCGATCGGCTGGATATCTTCTCTCGCCTTCTACCCGATGAAGAGAACAGACTTGGTGTGATTCTTACCTGCTGGACGCAAAGGTTGTTCCCGCATCCCTTATCATTGAAAGATCTATCAGACTTGTGATGGTATTCCCGACTACTGGTAACCTACCCTCATCTTGGTCTTGGGACCAGCCGAATACATCGTGAACCATATCTTCCATCTCATTCGTCTGTCTTGCACACCCGATTGCAGGCTCGCTGCAACGGGTGTGTGTTGCATATGTTTCCCCGTGATAAGAACCCATAGTTTATAATTCTGTTCGAATCCATAACAATCATATGGTCGTG
>JABCRI010000371.1:0-37420 GCA_015143295.1 Tetracentron sinense | reverse complement strand
CCCCCTTTTTCTATCTTTGACTTTTTGTTGCTGAAGTCCGTCCTATGGCGTTCTATGATCTGTCATCGTATCACAGTTTTCATGGATTTATATTATTATAATTTTCCATTGTTAAATATTAATTTAGAAGACCGCTTTTTTCCGCATGAGCGGTTTTTGGGTTCCCCTGAATTCCCCGTACTATTCCATTCCTATTTGGTCGGTCACTTTCCCAAGCGTTTCCTCAACATCCATAGATAAAAAAATCCTCGAATAGGCTGTATGTCACGGCACACATATGATCCGTGATCCAAACAATGAACATTGATACAGTATGCTTTACTACTGCATCATATGTGTCCGTCTTATGATTTCTACTTTGCAACAAACTCTTTTTAATGAGGAAACACAGAACAAAAAACTATAAACATTAAGATAATTGAAGTATTCAGTTCATAAGCATAAGACAGCCTGTTGAATAGCAATAATACCGCAAACCTTATACAAACCAACACATCTACTCTAACCGCCTGACAGTAACAACCTCCCAATGAGAACTGAGCTCATATTCCTTTTCCCAAATCATGCAATTTTAGCTCTAAGTTGCATGCTTATATCCCTCTTCTTGCTAATACTTTCATTTTGGAATAAGCCCACTATGATTGATTGGTGTGTGTGAATGCGTTGATGGGGCCGTGTTTGTCGTATAGGGTGGTGTGGGACTGGGACCATCATACAATCCATTATTACATAATAATCGTTGGCAATATCACTGACTACCAAGTTTCCAGATGAACCCCTGTAACTTAACTTATATGCTTTTAAGGAGAATCGCATAGATGGCAAGGGGGCGAAATACAACAACATTAGGGAGAACAATGAAAGTTGGTGCATTACTTACAGTTTACAAACTTCCTGTTCTTTGGCCATTATCTTAGAAATAATATTGCATCCTTACATCACATGACCTGCTTTCTAATATGGAAACAGGGTTTGGATGAAATCACTTGACTGGTGCTAGAATTGTGTAGATCAAAAGGAATGTGACTACAACTATGGCCCCAGTTAGAGTGTACCTTGGACTGGTCCACAACATAAGGTTTGACCTCTTTGCTCTCTTGATAGGATCAACCTCCTCGGACAAAGGATAGTTGGAATGCCTAGTATTCCAGCTGACTTACTTGCCTGGAGTAAACTGTGAGAAGAGGGCCGTCTTTCCTTGCTTCCTAAAGCTTGACCAAGCTTTGTCCCAGTCTGTTGAGAACCTATCACCTGAGAAACGTGAATGAAGAACATGAATGTATTTCCTTTACTTTTTTGGTAAAATAGCACTTTTGAACGAATTAAAGGGAAGAAGAAAGCTTCTTATTTTTTTCATTTTTAAGGAAGCAATATCCATTAAAAAAGGACTATATATAAACAGAATTATAAAAGATGGAAACCTGCTGGATATGACAATTGCAATGTAAAACCAGAAAAACTAAAAGTATTAAAAATCCATATGCGTTATTGATTTTTATTCTTCGTCAAAAGTCAAATGTTCTCTGTATATTGTGTTTGTAAAACCAAAGGTTGGAGAGTGATTCAAGGGCCTTCAAATTGCAGAGAGTTTGTCTATAGATGAGTTACTAAAGCTTATAAGCCTTTTTTTTAAATTATTAATATGAGTACGCAAGCTGCTTGCAAGAGGGTTTTTTTTAACCAAGTTGGTTGTGCGTAGCTTATTTATGGATGGCTAAGTGTCTTAGGTAGAATATATAGATCATTTCTTATCTTTTGTGGCAACTTTTGGAAAGGTTTATTTGCCTTTGCTACCATATGTAGTGCGTATATATACTACATTTTTTGGTCAAAATGTGGGATGGGGGTTTGAGGATGCATCTGTGAGTTGCCTAATATTACATGTGTAACTAACATGGGTCTCTGGTGAGGATAATTGGATTAATAGAGATTAAATATTTTTGTACACAACGTGGGTCTTTGTGATAAGATATTCTAGTTCATAGTCAGCATAAGCAAAATATAAATCTGTTCACGAAGTTCTTTCCTGCTTAGATGGCAATCCACCTCAATGTAAGAAACCTGTAGGGGGAATTGAATTTTGGATTTTGATTACACTGGCATCAAAACCCGTATAGAAGAGTTGGATAAGTGAATAAAGACTTCAAGGTTGCAAGGAAGCTACACAAATAACAAGAACACCTTGGGACATCTAGCAGAGATGTTCGATAAGCTCGGCTTAATTGTTTGAAGCTAAGCTTGAATCAAGCTTGATCCAAGCTGAAAAAGCTTGGCTAGATTCAGAATACAATAGCTTGGGTCAAGATCCATTGATTCAACTCGGTTTATGCTCAATTTGATTATTAAAAACCTATTTTAAGTGTGATAGTGTGATGTGTGTTATGTTCCCATAGTATAACTTCTTTTCATTTATTCCTAGTTGATCTTAGAGTTCTTGCAATAGCAGCTGATTGTAGTTAACTAAAGATCAATGTGACAACTTGAATATGCCTTATTTTTCTTGAATAAAGGGATACTGTATTTGCCACCATGGATGTGCATTCTTTATAAAGATGCTAACTGTTTTAATTGCTTAGGGCTGTTTATTTATTTTGTTATGTCTGTGTTGGCTTATTCATATGTATATGTTGGAGTGTGATAATGTATTAATTACGTTATCATTTGGCAGAAGGGATATCTATATGTTAGTTTGGATGGTTATATCTTGTTGTTGACTTATGATCTTTGTGTATGTTTATGTTGGAGCATTATAATTTAAGATTACCTATTTAATGCATTATCAATTACTAAATAGGAATTCATGTGGGCACTAAATAGTTGCGAGTATTAGTCATCGTATGACTTCTACCTCGTGGTCTATTTGAAATGTTTAAACTGCTAATTAAAGGTGTGTATTTACTAAGTATTGACTGTGTTGGCTTAAGTTCATACTCATGCATGCATTGAACCTTAGATCTCCCGTTCAAGAATCATTGTGTGACAAATGCATTTTGTGTATCACCTATTTGGACGGATTAGTTGTAAACTATGGTGTTTAGTTCTCTTGTGGGGCTAAATGCAGGTTAACAACTTTTCAGTCTTGTTTGTGATAAAATGTATTTGTCTAAATATGATTCTTGAATTGTCCGGTTGGACAGTTTGAGAATGCATAATCTCCAATATAGTCAGTTGCTCATGGTTGGTCCAAATTGAGGAAAATTTTGTCAGTTGTTTCTCTTGTTCTCTGGGTACATACTTAGACAATGTGGCATGCATGCTTGCCCCTAGTCTAAGTCGTGTACTTGGAGAACCATAGAGAAATGCTGCCGAAATTTCCTTGAAATGGAACAAAACACTTGAGCTATTGACTTCTGGGGATTATGCATTCCTGAATGGGATAGGAACACCCCACCCGTTAGAAGAGGAGTTGATGATGATAGGAAGCATGCATGCATATATATGATTGTGTAGATGGTCAAGTTAATTGACATATGTTTTATTAAAACTTACTGATGTGATAAACTTTTGTTATTTCTCAGAATAACAAACGAAGACGGACTTATAAATCTAATCTTATAACTCATGGATAAGAGTTGGATTGGAATGTCAAGGTACTTTTATCTATAAGTTTTTATGAAGTATCAAATTAATTATGTATTGTTAGTATCTAAGCAATTGTGAATGCAATTATTGTATTACATAGGATGTCAAAGGAATATATAGAAGGGGTAAAGCAGTTTATACAATTTGCATTAGCTCGTGGAGCGACTAATAACAATGGCAGTATAAAGTGTCCGTGTCCCAAATGCAACAATGTGGTTTACCAAGATAGACTTACAGCTTTCGACCATATGATATGTAATGGATTCGACTTGAATTATAAAATCTGGTTTTATCATGGGGAAGACATATTGCAACACACACCTACTGTCCAAGTTTCTCAAAATCCTTATGTGCAAGACAGACATAATGAGATGGAAGATATAGTGCACGATGTGTTCGGGGTCCCAAACCAAGATGAGGCTACTAGTAGTCGGGATTCCAATCCTGAGTCTGATAGATTTTTCCAATTGATAAGGGATGCGGGACAGCCTTTGTATCCAGCATGTACGAAACACACCAAGTTGTCTTTCATCGTAAGATTATATCATATTAAGTGTCTTAGTGGATGGAGCAATAAGTCATTCACTATGTTGCTTGAGTTGTTGAGGGAAGTACTCCCTGAGGGTTCAACACTACCAGATACTTACTTTCAGACAAAAAAGGTGATGTCAGATTTGGGGCTTAACTATGATAAAATTGATGCATGTCCTAATGATTGCATGCTTTACTGGAAAGAGTCTGCAAAGAAGCAAACATGTGACATGTGTGGTGAATCAAGATGGAAGGCAGGGGATGATCAAGCGGAACGCAAGAAGAAAACTCCGGCAAAGATTTTGCGTCACTTCCCATTAAAACCCAGGTTACAAAGGTTATTCATGTCATCCAAGACTGCTACTGAAATGAGATGGCATGATGAGGATCGAACTAAGGATGGGATGTTAAGGCATCCTGCAGACTCACCGGCTTGGGAAAATTTGGATAAAAAGTATCCTTTGTTCGCCTCAAATGCTCGCAATGTCAGGCTTGGGTTGGCGAGTGATGGCTTCAATCCATTTAGGACGATGAGTATTGCTCACAGCACATGGCCCGTGGTTCTTATTCCCTATAACTTGCCACCGTGGATGTGTATGAAGCAGCCGAACTTCATTCTGTCCTTGCTTATTCCTGGTCCCTCTGGGCCAGGAAATGCAATTGATGTTTACATGAGGCCTCTAGTTGAGGAGTTGAAGGACTTGTGGGAGAATGGGTTGACAACTTATGATGCGTCAAAGAAGGAGACATTTGTAATGCGTGCGGCATTGCTCTGGACCATTAGCGACTTCCCAGGGTATGCCATGTTGTCAGGTTGGAGCACGAAAGGAAAGTTGGCATGCCCTTCATGCCATAAGGACACTTGTAGCCGACACTTGTCTAAGAGCAAGAAGCAATGTTACATGGGGCACCGTCGTTTCTTAAAGCCGGATCACAAGTTTCGGAGGAATAGAAACTCTTTCGATGGCACTACAGAGTTCAGATGTGCTCCAACTCCAATCTCTGGGTCTGATGTGTTGTGTCAGTTGGAGGGTATTCCTTTCTCCCTTGGTAAACAAACTAGGCAAACAGGACGAAGGCAGACGAGCCATGAGGATATGCCGTATAATTGGAAGAAGAAGAGTATATTCTTTGAGTTACCATACTGGGAGCATAATTTGTTGAGGCACAACCTTGATGTAATGCATATTGAGAAAAATGTATGTGACAATGTGATTGGGACTTTGTTAGGTTTGGAAGGAAAATCTAAGGATGGTTTAAAAGCGCGTAATGACTTGGTTGAAATGGGAATTCGGCATGCACTTCACCCTCAGTTGCTGCCTGGCAGAAGCAAAGTTTATCTGCCCCCTGCATGCTTTTCGATGGACAAGAATGAGAAAGAGTTATTTTGCAAAGTTTTGAAGAGTGTGAAGGTTCCAGATAGTTACTCGTCAAATATTGCAAGACATGTCAATATCAAAGAGCGTAAAATTTATGGACTAAAGAGTCACGACTCTCATGTTATAATGCAACAATTCCTACCATTAGCTGTGAGGAAAACATTGCCGAATAATGTAACTTCAGTCTTAATTGAATTGAGCAACTTCTTTCTTGGTATATGTTCAAAAGTCTGTCAAGTGGAGGATTTGAGACGGTTAGAGGAGAAATTGCGCTTACACTTTGTTATTTAGAGAAAACTTTCCCACCGACTTTCTTTGATATTATGGTGCACTTGCCTATACACCTGGCCGCAGAGGCAAGACTAGGTGGACCTGTACAATACCGGTGGATGTATCCTATCGAAAGGTATGCCTTCAATTATAATTTTATAGTTGTGTTCAAACTTCTTGTTATCGAGAATTTCTCTTATCTTAACAAAATTTAATTCATATAGGTACTTATATACACTGAAGTCTTATGTGCGCAATCGAGCCCGACCAGAGGGTTCCATTGCAGAAGGGTACTTGGCAGAAGAATGCATGACATTCTGCTCCAGGTATCTAAATAATATGGAATCGAGATTAAACAGGCCGATGAGGAATGACGATGAAAGTGTAATAGGTAGTGCAGAGCCATATATCTTAACTGACTTGGAATGGCAGCAGGCACATCGTTATGTGTTGATTAACTGCGATAAAGTCACAAAATATATAGAGTAAGAGCACAATCTTCATATATGTTGTTCGTTACTTATTTATTTTTATTTATTTTTACTTACAATGATTGGAAAATGATATTCTTTGCAGGCAGCACATGAATGTACTTAAAATGACAAATCAAAGACCTAGAATGACCCCCCATGAAATCCAAAAAAAGCACACCACTGAGTTTGTTGAGTGGTTTAAGGGCTATGTAAGTCTTAACTTGTGAATTCTGCATAACACATTAGTTATGTTTTGATATATATATATATATATATATATTAATCCTATTTGGTCTTGAAATAGGTTCAAAGGTTACAAGATTCAGGTAATCCAGTTTCTGATGAGATTACATGTCTTGCATATGGTCCACGTAAAGTCACAAAAAAGTTTAAGGGCTACGTCATAAATGGATATCGGTTTTGTACAAAGGATAGAGAGCGAGGACGCAAAAGTCAGAATAGTGGTGTTGCGGTCAAAGCAACGACTACAAGCTATTCAACTTCTAAGGACAGAACCCCCAAGGTCACAGAGATCACCTACTACGGTCGCTTAACAGACGTAGTCGAATTGACGTATTCTGAAAGCCTTAAATTTGTATTGTTTAAGTGCGATTGGGTTGATGTGAAGTCACGGGGTAGCGGAATAAAGACTGATGCATTTGGGTTTAAGCTTGTGAACTTCACACGCTTGGTTCCAGCACACTTGGTGTCGAACGAACCCTATGTGTTGGCATCTCAGGCAGAGCAGGTATTTTACGTTCAAGATCCAACGGAAGAAGATTGGCATGTTGTCATCAAGACTAAACCAAGAGACTTCTTCGACATGAATGAAGATTCTGTTGTGGACGATAATGCATTCAGGGAGAACGAGCCCTTCGACGACCAACAATTAGATGACACTGAACATGAAGATGACGGAGGTGTCGGTTGGGTGAGATTAGGAATTACTGGAGCAACTATTGATGCTCCTCCCCAAGTGTTACAACAACAGCCTTCTTCTTCCGAATCTAGTGATGCCGATGATGTTGAATCAATATATAGCGATGAAACATAATGATTATTTTTTGATGTAATGTAGAAGTATATATTCAAGAGAAAGGGGATAACCTCAGTGTACCAAGTAACAATTGTTCAATAATGATAGTGTCAATGGAAGGGATTTTTGTTGGAATTTATTTCTATTAATCTATTTCTATATTTTAATTGACTGCAACCTTTGATGCCAACTGCAATGAGTGCTCACCATTTTCTTATTTTACCTTATCCAAACTTCAGAAGTTGCTCTTAATGATATATTTATAGTATGTTAAGCTTGTATAATGAAGTTTGGCAGGTTAAGCTTGTATAATGAAGTTTTTGGATTAAACTGACGGTCAAAAATTTGTTACAGCCTTGGTTTAATAGCTTGACTTGCTAAATCTCAACTCAACTTGATGTGTGGGAATAGTTTAGGCCAAGCTTGTATAATTAAACTATTTAGATGAAACTAACACTACGCCAAAATTCGGTAAAAACCATGGTCAAAAACCGTGGTTTTCGATTATAAACTACGGTTTCTGATCGTGGCCTTTACCGTTGTGATTTTTCTAGTGGTTTTTGTAAACAACGGATTGAAACAGTGGTAAAAAGTCGGTCAAAACAACGGTCAAAACCCGTGGTTTATGTACAAATAAACCATGGTCAATATCCATTGTTTATTTGTCATAATTTAATTGATTATGTAAATAATTTTTTTAAAAAAACAACGGTCTTTGACAGTGGTTTTTTCAAATAATTTAGAAAAAAAATATTTATTTTTTCAACCGAACAATACCTGCACCTGTAATACTTTTCAATAAATTTAACACTCACCCACTACAGTAGATTAAGAAACACAAACTATCACTTCAAATATTCTATAAACACACTGCACTTCAAAAACTTAATCATTACTTCAAACATTCAACCATCATTGTAAACTTTAAGTTCAAACTTGTTAGTTATGTACATCTAAAAATGTTGCGAAATAAATTACCAAGTAATGAATTGAAAAAGTAAAATTCCCCTTGAGAAAAATCAAAGAAACCTTGTAAAAGGTTTGGGCCAAGTAATAATATTTTCAGGTGTAATATCTCCAAGTGTCCATTCTCCTTCATACAAATCTGAATAGATATCATAGACTTCATTTACAATGACACTATAGGAATCGATAAATGGTGTTGCATCTCTATTAACGCGTTCGAGTGCAAAAGTCTTTATCTTGAAATTCACCAATAAACAACATGAGGATCTTAGGTCAACAAAAGACTTGGGGAGAAATGAATTGAAGGTCACTTTACCTACAAACATTAAAAATATATTATGTGAGACACTTCACAAAATGTTAATCACTTAAATGCAATTTAGTCTCAATTAATGTCTATTACATATAAAATTATATCAGCTAATACCAAATATTCTATCAACATAACCAAAATGCATAAACACGACCAATGCACATTCATAATAGTTTTTCTCTAGTCTCTTTGCTTTCACTAGTGAAGAAAACTTCTTTAGAGATGTAGAGAGATGATAAAATAATCTCAACATATCTTAAAATTTCAACATGGCTTTGAAGCCTAACTTAATAGAAATAATATGAGAATTGTTTATTGTGAATGATACTCATACTGTTGCCACCCCTCTCAAAGAAGTGGATGTTGATTGGATAATGATCAATACAAAATGAGCAAGGATAGGTAGGTGAACCTTAGGAGTGGATGAATCTTAACCACAGTTAAGGGTTGTCAGTCAGTAACCAGACTCATCACCCAAGTCTTTAAAACTAGAGATGATTGGGAGTCATCTCTAACTTTCTTAGTAACTTTCTCTCTAACTTTCTAAACACAACCAAACAACGTAAATTTTAAGGTTTCTTTTCACTTCTTTTCTTTTCTCTACTTTCTAAGATTTTCTCAACAACCAAACACAACAAGGAAACTATCACTCTCTTTTGAAAGTATTTGAATTCTTCTTTAACTTTTCTCTTCTCTTACAATGAAGAAAAATCTCTAATTTTTTTTTTAACTACATATAAGATAGCTGGTCAGATATTAAAAGAAAAAAACTCATCTGCAAATTAATGATCCAATGGTGAAATTCGATTAGTGCAACTTCTCTACTATAGATAATCTATAATCAAATGAAATGATTGTACAGATGTTAGGAAGCTAGGATTTCCAGAAGGACTGCATTTTGAAAAACAAGCAATCTTTCTTGGAGGTAGAGTTATAGTTCAATAGTTATGACTCAGTTCCTAGTTATGTGCTGCTTTTTTATTTGTAGTACTTTGATATAGATTTAAACTTGGATGGCTAATATAGGACTAATCAGTAAGTAGGTATTTATTTTTACATCTAGTGGTGTGAGATATGTCCAGTGAATCTAACTACATCAATAAGGTTCCCAAAAATTGATCAGTCAAGATGAGTAGTTAGTATGCCATGTGAATCATATGGTGACAGAAGAAATATAGTTTGGAATCAAACAAACACGGAAAGAGATTGATTTAAGAACAAAAATATAGAAACTTACCTGGTCAAAAAGAGGAACCTTGAGTGTAAGGGATCAGTGATCGGTGGCTGCTATGCGGCCTCTTTGTGGAGGAGCAAACTTGGCTTGAGCGCATATACCACGGTTAAAGAGATGCTGTTGGAGATGGGAGAACCAGTGTCAGAGGAATTAATGAATGAAAAAGAAGATGAAATAAGGCCGTACTGGTTGGTTAGGTTTTTCTGAAATATATCGACGGCTAAATTCTATCTTTTAACTTACAAACATTGTACCACGGTTAAGAGCCATGGTTTCTAGCGCCTAAATAACCCACAGCTGATATTCATTGTTTTTTGCGCACAATTAGTGTCCTTCTTTGCTCATTTTCATGTAGTGTAATAGCATTTTACATGTCCTAACTTGGACTTAATTACTTGTTTCAACTTGGGTGGATGCGTGTAGATAAGTATTGGGCCATTTAACATTTAACTTGGGTGGATGCGTGTAGATAAGTATTACTAATAGCATTTAACATTTCCTTCTTCTGAATGTTGAGGTAAAAATGTAATCTTGTAAGCTTTTGGTATTTCGACAATGATATATGCTAGTCAGATCTCATGTCTTTGTACTTTAGATTCCTTTTCATTATGCATTTCTATCAGAAGCTAATATCAATATTTTGCAGATGGATCCTACAGACACTCCACCATCTCATTCGGGTAGCTCCTCCACACTTGCTACCGCGGCCACGAGGAAGGTCCGCGGTAAAGCAAAATGCATCGAAATACATAAGATGCCTGCAGGGAAGAAAAAAAAGGTGAAAGTAAATGAGAGAGCACAACCTGTGGGTAAGAATGCACAACTTTTGGCTGGGTATTTGGGCAATATTGCACGAGATGCCCACTTACTTCGTATCGATGTCCGGAATTGGCGTGCGATGAGTGATGCGGATAAAACCCGTGGTTTGGAAGTCGTACGGGTGAGAACAAAATAAATAGGTCATTTATTATTAAAACACACTTATGTAACTAGTTGATATATGATTAATTTAACAACATTTTTGCAGGAGAAGTTCGATTTCCCCCCTATCGCAGAGGACTTCGTTTTGAAGTCTTTGGGTAAGAAATGGAAGGACAGTAGGTCCTCAATGGGGAGAAAACTTTTTGATTTGGACGCCCCTCCTGCTGTCAACTATGAGCGGTGCCCCTCCGATATTCCCCCCGAGCAATGGCATACGTACGTCGACTACTTGTACACTGATGAGGCCCAGGTATATTTTATTTGAATGTTAATTATGCTTATATCGTTTTCAATTATCCCTTATCTCATATGATATATAAATGTAATATTGTAGAAACGGAAGGCAGTGGGCAAAGCGAGTCGCGAGTCCCAAGAAATTCCTCATACGGCGGGCTCAAAGAGCTTCGCCAGAGTCAGAGAGGAGGAGGTATGTTCGGTTTCATTCTAATAATTTATATCACAATTTGATGCATATGGGTTAAAAATTTGTTTTTCTACTTTTGTCACTGCCATAGCGATTGGCAAGTCCATCAGGGATAGCTCCGGGCCGTGCTGAGGTCTGGATAAAGACCCACAGTAAGAAGGATGGATTGCCAGTGAACTCTCAAGCAGGAGAAACGATTGTAAGTAATTTAAATATTCATTATATCATATAACACTTTAATTGAAATTCAAGATAGTAATTGTTTCAAAATGTTTGCAGAACAAGTTGAAGGATGTGCTCAGTCAGTTACCGGTTGGCTCACAAGATAGCACGGGCCGAAATGATGTTCTCTCTCAGGTCATGGGGCCTGAGAGAGATGGACGCATCCGTGGATGTGGATTGGGCCCGACTCCCACTAGGTTATGGGGGTCATCTTCGAGACATTCCGGTACTGTAGGCTCCTCATCTGGCGAGACCCAAATGCTAAGGGATGAACTTGAGGCGACGAAATCTCAGGTGGAGACCCAAAAAGCTCAGATGGAGGCCCAAGCAGCTAAGATTGAGGCCCAACAATCTCAGATGGTGGCCCAACAAACTCAGCTCAATGAAATGCAGCGGATGTTCAACCAGTTCTTACAGGGGCAGCAGGTATATATACTAACAAGCATTAAATAATCCTTTTTTAACTTTAGATATTCATTCATTTATTTATTCAATTTTTTCACAACAGGTTGCAGGTCAGGGTACTCCAGCACCACATGCTTCTCCAGAGGTAAATGCTAATTTGAAAAGATTTTAGTTTTCATTTTCATTTGCATTGTATATAGAACACTAGGGCGTTTAGTCGTATTATGGTAAGCATTATAAAATCCATGGTGCACCTAAAACAACAAATCAAAGTATAAAACATTAATATTCACACACACACACACACACACACACACATATACACTTGTAAAAATGCACGTGCAATGCACGTAAAATATATCAATTGATTTAATTCACTCAACATTTTTACTTTTCTTGTTAGCATCATATTCTTTCACACCTAGGCACATGTTCTTTAAATCTAGATTCAAGAGAGAAACAAGAACTCTCACAATGGAAACTACTCTCCAGAGCTGATTTTCCCTTTAACCTGTATTCTTATTTTTTATTGTAATGTCCTTTGGGCATCAAATATGAAAAATAAACCTATCATAACAATAGAAAACAATATACACAATTAGAAACATTCCGTGCTAGTTAAATTGAAGTTATTGACAGCGTCAATAATTGAGTTCATGAATTGTTGATAAAAGGAATTTGATTTGAGGGAACAACATGTAGATGCAGAAAGAAATGCAAGTGAATCTTTTATAAGATTCTTGATAGGAAAAGGAGAGAGGTTCTGAGTAGGTAAATCAGATCCTTAGAGGCAAATCATAAGTAGGGTTAATTCGTTGTTTGGACAGGCAAAGAGGTCCTCCCTCATCCAGGGAATTAAATACTTCCATGGCCAAATATCCAATGTACTTACTCCATTCTTTGAACGTATTCGTCCAGTCATTTGTGTTGCAGAAGTTAAGTTAAGATGCACCAAAAACCTAGCTGCAACCTCCACCGAAAATCCGTAAGTGCTGAAGACACGATCAACTGGGTTTCTAAGTATTGTTGCCACTGAAGTTCTCTCCTTTGGAAGTTTTGGACATCATGCTATAGTCATCATGAGTAACCATCAACCTGCAATTTGGTTTACTGCACAGAAAGCAAGGTTATGCCCATGGAAATAATATTTTCCATCCAGCTTCATGCTCTTTATAACGAAGAGGAGCCAGGAGACCTCTCAGTGCAATTAAAATTGCCTTTGTGCTCCGTGTTTAGAGATTCGGACAATCAAATCTCCAATGGAAGATGTGGAACAGTTATCCATCATGGAGTTGGGTTCTCTTCCAACTCCGTCACTGCCACTGCCACCGCCACCGCCGCTGTCGGGACGAATCGACAATCCAGAACACGTCTGTATAGTTGTTACTACAGTTGCACTCTTCTTGGCTACCATGACAAGAAAATAAGCCGTTATGGTAGCCAACACAAGACATAGAGGAGTTTGATTTTTAGTTGTTGAGTTAGCCGTTATGTCTAATTCCTCTATATAATCAACCTAAGTTACTACCCACTTGTTTTAAGGAGGGACACATGACAAGACATATTGGTGTATTCTAAGATAGGACACATGACCAAGGAGGGACACATGGCCTCTTCAATAGGGAAGTTATAACTTAGTATTGAAGAGGAAACACCATGATCTTATTATTGATTCAATCTCCCTTCGGCTTATTTTTCAATAATAATATAAATCTTGTTATTGCTTTACGAAGATCAAGCACTTGTTGGTTACAGTTTCTGGTTCTTCGAAGATTACTGAATATATTGCTACAGAAATCAAAGTTGTTTGTACGAGTTTGACGTAATTGCAATTCCTTTAAATTTTCGTAGTATTGATTCATTCATGCCCGAAAATTCTGAAGAATAAAGGATTCTGAATTCGTCATTGCTCCAAGAACAGTGCTAGGAATCTGTCAGGACATATTGGTGAAGCAGACATATCTAATTAGGTTGATTATATAATTTCAATCGGACCACCCATCCATCTCTCTCTCTCTCTCCCTCTCAATTTCTCTTTCATCTTCTTCTTCATTCTTGATTGTGACAGGGATTCTCTCCCTTGTCTCTGATCTCTCTCATCCCTTTTAATCTCATGGCTACAACGGCAACCACCTCGACACCACTCACCTCCGGCAGCAAGAGCAACCACGGCCACTAGATTCAGTCCTCCATCTTCGGCGGTCTCAGCAGCAACTCCACCATCTTCCACAACCATGAACAAAACCCTCTAAAAATCATTTGTAACAGCCCCATTCAAATCAGCACCCAGAACACCCTGATCAGTCCCTCTTCACACCCAAAACAGCACAAAATCCCTCTGTTACAGTCCCAAACAACCCCCATTCGCGCCTCTAAACACACCTGCGTAACCCCCTGATCACGTCCCAACAACACCATGTCTCCTCTCGCTTCTTTCGGCATCGGCCAGCAAGGAGCATTTGCTTGCAGCACCTCCTCATCATCATCATGACGGTTGCTGCACCATCTATAGCCCAAGAGTAGAAGCAGCCCTTTCTCTGTCGCCCAGCAGTACCCTCGCGACCACTAAAGAAGTCGGCAATTGCTGGTTTCGTCTAATAGCGGCAAATCGTTGCAGTCACTTGCCCCTTTCGTTCTCTTCTCTAGCGGCTTATTCTTAGCCAGAGTGAGATTGAACAAGGATAAGAACTTGGATATCAAATTATCTCAATCTAACATGATAATACACAAAATTTAACCAAGGCCTAAGCATCTATCCCCTTTGATGATAAACATCAGAAAGCCCAGGCTGCTTCAGGATAACCCTCCAATGGCTTCCTGCTCTCCCACCTAACCCTTTGTTAATTAACAATAAACCACCCCCACATATGCCTATAAATACCACCTTTCATACCCTCTGGGATCCATTAAAAAAAAATCCAGTAGAAGGCCTTAGTTTGGATTCCAAAACTCCAGTAATTCCAAATTTCTAACCCAAGGCTCAACCTCTCACCAACCTGTCCCATAGTGTTGTTCGACCATAGGAGGGTAGTTTAGATCAGAGGAATAGCTTCGGCTTTCCTCCTTTTGTTTGGTCAGACCCTCCTGCCAACCAACATTCCAGAATTCTTAGTCGATTCCAAAACTCAGCAAAAGAATCCCTGTTGGAAGCTGAGGGAGCACCCCTATGGGTAATAGCCCTTGGCTGGGACACCCTCTAATCCATCCCAGCCCATTAGTTTACTTTTGTTCTAGTTTTCTTTTACTGTTATCTCATGTTCATGCTCCACTACTGAATTCAAGACCGATAATTTTGGGACATTACCAAGCCTCTGGATCACCCTAATTGGACTCCTCTAAGTCCTCCTAGACAGTTGAGGGATCCCTGTACTCAAGCCAAACTTCGACCATTTAGGATGGGAATTAAGTGCTGTAAAACAGACATAATTCCTACATCTATCTTTCAATAGATTCAAGCAACCAAGATGTTTTGGATGAACCTAGATAAGAACTTGGATATCAAACTATAGATATCTAACATGATAACTAGAGACTACTCGGGTAAGGCTGCTGAGGCTTACCATCTCAGATTTTGAACTGTAAATCTGAAATAGGTTGGGAGATTTTTTCACCTGCAGTATAATAGTCAGGTCTTGTTAAGGATATTCCCCTAAATAACTCAGGAATTGAGGACAATGGCATCCAATTGCTTCTCCCTTCGGACCATAAGAGTGTATCTTCACAGAGGTATCCATTCAAGAAATGCTCTGCCCATGCAAAGTAAAAACAGTTAAGTAGATGGTTCAGTAGCTTGTTAGACCATTTGAACATTGATACAAATGGAACAATTGTCCAGAAATCGTGCTATTGATTACTGGCAGAACTCAAATTCAAGAAGAATAGAAAAAGGACACTTATAACTTTAAAATCAATGAAATAATTAACAGAGGTGGAAATCATTATTCAGATAAAGAAATGGAAGACCTTCATTTCCAGTTAAGCATTCAACATAAAGATAAACAAGTAAATTTTTTTTTGATCAAGCTAATTAAACTGACACTAAAATCCTGTCCAATAAGCCATGCTTCAATTTGCGAGAGTTAGCAGTGTGCCAAAAAAAAACAGATACAAATAACGGCGGCATCTCCAAAATCAAGAGATCTACTAATGCTTGAAGTTGTCAAGTGCTTTGGCCTAGGACTCACAATGAGATAGCCAGGTAGGGCAATGAAGCAGAGGACAAACATCCAACCTGAAACCAGCCAGGTTATAAACAGCTTCAAATGCCAACCTGAACCCATCCCAGTATGATGCCCCTCAACCAAAACTGCACCCGTCTAACTGGCTTATTTTGCACTCTATTTCTTTTTCCTTTCTTTGGTTAAAAATTTGGGATGGAAGTTATCCTTATATGATTTCATCATGTTCCACATAAAGTTGCAAGTTCGACCAATACTTTTAACCCATCAAAAGGACTACCAATTATTTGGAGGTTCTGATCAACAACAATCACATATATTATTCTACAAGTGACAAACTTTTGGGAGTAACACACACCTTCCTCTATCTCAACCAAAAATAACCCCAGAATCAAACTCAGATTTACAGTTCAAAATCCTTGGCTTCCCACTTCAGTGTTTATGAAGTTTATAAATTCACAGTAAGATAATGAGTACTCAATTCAAAATTCAAGTCATAATTTGCATATGTAAACAGTAAAGCTATGCGATCACTTGTTCATCAGTGTTGCTTTGATTTTTCATATCTATGCTAATGCCTATTACATGTTTGAAAGAAGAACAAGAAAAATGTTTATTGGGACTCACTAAGGAAAAGTACTCTTTGAGAGATCATGGTTTTATTAAGGGTTCTTCACATTATTTAATCATCCATGCAGGATAAGTGCATGGCATTATTATTGTTCTTTCCATGCTTTCTTACATACAATAGAAGGGTATTGGATTTTATCTCATGGTGACCTACAGCTCGCAATGTGGCTTGCCATACTCTTCAGAACCTCATTTTCTTGTGAAATGCATAATGCATCCCATGATTTGAACTATTATTGAGAACTATGGTATGGGTATTCTTTTGATGAGATGTGCGCCTCTATTGTGTCAGTAAAATTAAAGAGATTTCGGTTAGTTAGCCCTGTTTCTTTTGAGATGCTAGTTCTGCTTTATGCTTGATTCATGGCTTTCAAGTAAAGCCCTCAATATGGCGTGACATTGCTTAGATTTGGTGTGGTGTGCTGTTACTGATGTTTGCATGCATGTTAGTGATTGAATCTTTTTTGCATATTAATTATGAAATCTGTAAATTTTATCATTTCAATATTCTAATAAATAATTTTATTTAATTGTGTTGTAGGAGGGAGCAGGGAGCACACACTTGTCGAGTTTTAGAGGTGCAGGAGGGAACCAGCAAGATGAAGATAGTTAGACTTACGATTTATTGATACTTTTTTATGGACATGTGTATTGTATTACATTATGATGGGCACCTGTGATTGGATGTATTTATTTTATACTGATTTTCATGTCGAAAACTTCTTTTTATATATAATGTCATTATGGACAAGATTTTGTTTATTTAATATTGTTGACAGGTACAACACAGGTAAAAGAAATATTTATATTGTTTGACAGGTACAAAACAGGTAAAAAAATATTTATATTATTGACAGGTACAAAACAGGTTAAAAAAAAATTGAAAAAAACATTTTCATTTTTTTTTATGTCATGACTAATCGCGGCGTTTGGGAAATGCCATAATTGATATTGGTGACATCGCTGTTAAATGTTTCATCTATAACGGCGTTTTTACAAACGCCTCCAAAGATTTGGTCTATAACGGCATTTATATAAACGCCCTAAAAGGTAAGTCTATAACGGCATTTATACAAACGCCGTAAAAGGTGAGTCTATGACGGCGTTTATATAAACGCCGTTAAAGGTGTGTATATTACGGCATTTGTCAAAACGCCGTTAAAGAGCTAAGTCTATAACGGCATTTATATAAACGCCGTCAAAGGTGAGTCTATTACGGCATTTGTCAAAACGCCGTCAAAGGCGAGTCTATTACGGCATTTGTCAAAACGCCGTTAAAGTTAAGTCTATTACGGCGTTTTGAAAAACGCCGTCAAAATAAATGCCGCCTTTGCCTTCCCCGACGCGAGCAATAACGGCGTTTTGTTTAAAACGCCGTTATTGAGTATAACGACGTTTTTGGGGTTTTTCACGGCGATTTAAAAACGCCGTTAAAAGTCTGAAATTTTGTAGTGAACTCATATCACCATCCATAGGATTTTATCTTGCTATAAAGAGGGTTTCATGAAATCAATAGCTAGAAGAGTATTTCCACATATAAGAGGCTATATAAAACTATACTTGTCAATGAAATCATGCTTATCATTGATGGTTTATGAAATTATAACCTAATAGAGTGTATCTACCTTTTTAAGATCAAACCCCTCTTTATTGAGAGCTTTAGAAGGATTGAGAAGGCTTGAAGAAGCTAACTCCGGCTTTGAAGAGTAAGATCAAACTTTCTCCTTGATCTCAAAACCAATCAAGGCAAATCCTAGAAGAACCCTAGTTCTTCCCTCTTCTTTCTTTCTAAAATCTCTCAATTTGTGTCTTAGAGGGTTTCTAAAACCCTAACCCACGAAATTTGGGTATATATAGAAGATGGGGTGGTCAAAGACCAACATACCATTAATGAAATGACTTAAAATTTATCAAAAAAATGCCAAAAACGCGAGGTTCGGTCGACTGGTGGTGTCCATCGGTCGACCGGTTCAAAATAGGCTCTCTGGAATAATTTCTCATACAAAATTTGCACTGTTCGGTCGACCGGATAAAGGGTCGGTCGACCGAATTTATGTTCGGTCGACCGATTGCTGACCCAGTTTGGTATTTTGGACTCCCTTATTGGATTTTGACAATTCAACTTGCGTTGGATTCGTCTTTGAAAGTAGAACAACTTTCATGTTTTATACAACTCCTAATTTAGAATTTTAAATAATAAATGGGCCCACAAGTAGACTAGTCCAACATGACTGCTAAATCAACAGCAGACCACCTTTCGGAAACCTCACGTCTAACATAACTTATGCTTAAAATCTGAAAAAAAAATGCAAAGCATGAACCTTTAAGAGAGTTTAAATACATTTCCAAAAATTCAAGAATCACTCAATTCCGAGCAACAATGACTAAACTAGAGCTTTTTAAAGTTTAGGGTAATGCCAAAACATACCTCTTCAACACCTAGAACATAAGGAGTGCTTTCACACTCTTTTCCCTTGAGTCCAACACCCTACTCACACCTCACGAATCGATCCCCATAGGTTTGTAACCTACCTCAGTGATCGTTGAATTCCTACCAATATGCGTGAGAGGCCCCGGCCTCGGCCTGTTTATGCCTAGCGCACTAGCACTATTCACAACACTACTCACCTACAACCCATTAAACACGTAGGGTATTTTATACACTTGCTTTTACCCACTTAGAGTACATTTATACTCTCTCTTTGAGACTTAACACATACCCCCAAAATGCTCACTTGACTCACCATAATACCAAGAATACTATGTAAGGCCTTAGGCCTTTACACATACCATATAAGGGCACGGTTCACATGAACAGTGAACCAAATTTCCGGGGCTCTACACGCTACATCTAGTAGCGCCCTTGTGAATAAAATCCCTGAAAAGTAAAGCGGTGGGGATCAGTAAGGCGGCAAAATGGGTGCAAACAAGGTGGGCGCTACTTCCCCCCGTGAGATTTTTCTAAAATACTTGCCGACATCACGGTTTGACCAGTCAAAATAGGGGGCAATTTTGTAATTAATAGGGGCACTATTTCAAACAGTGGCCCCTCTATCTTGTCTTCCAGTAACGCCACGTGTCGTGCTCCAATTAGCCAAAAACCTGATTTTCCATTTTAGTCCTCGTTTTGACCCCGAAAATTGTCAAAATTGAACCGAAAAATTTGTAAAATTATTTTGGACACAATGAAAACTTTTAAACACTTTTTCGGAGGTATTTTGGTATTTTTGCACTATAAGGGCATTTTGGTCATTTTTAACTCTTTAGGCCCGATTTGATTCCAAAAATAACTGAAATTGAACTGATAAAATCCAGAAAAATATTTTTGCTCAAATGTGACTTTTTCAGAATTTTAGGAATAATTTGGTCATTTTTCACCATAGGGGCATTTTGGTCAATTTTCTACTTTCGGGCTATTTCCGAAAATCGAAGCACAAGGAAAAAGAGTTTTAAAAGAAAGTTTTGAAATCATTTTGAAGGATTTTTAAAAGATTTTGAAGGGCGTAAAAAAAGGCTAACAGGGTGCAAAATTGGGGTGCATACAGGCATAGTCCAAAAACTCAGCTAGTCACTCGAGTAACCCAGTTGAGTTGCTTGACTCAACTAAATTTCGAGTCGAGTCACCTCAAAACTCGAAGGAGACACTATTTGTCAAGTTACTCGGGTGACTCAGTCGAGTCAAACCGAGTTTTTCGACTCGACAGACTAAGTCGATCACAAAAGAGTATTATTATCATTTTTTAAACCTAAACTCAAACGTCACACTGTTTTTGCATCATATTCCTTTGCGTCTACAAAGACAACCTAATATGGGTTCTGTTAAACCTAACTTTTAGGTTTGATGTTGTAAAACCAACGTAATTTGGGTTCTTTTAACTCATGTTTTTCAAGTTATTACATATGTATTTCAAGTTGGACTGAATCGAGTTTTTTTTTAATTTTCCAAGTTACTCGACCCGGCTAACTTTCGAATCGAGTCGAATTTTCGGGTTCTTGAACCATGCTTACAGGTATTACTTTTAACTCCAAATGACACTGAATTCCAATATTTAACTAAATTATAACACATGATAATAAGGTGGTAGAAGAGTTGGTCTGTTTTGGAGACAGAGGCATGTGGTAGCCAAAACTAATAGACTATAAATTGTGAGAGACCATGACCACTTCATAGCTATAGTATTTCGAGAAATGATATCTGATATCTGCTCACTGTCACCAACATATAGTTCCGGTAGATAAAAACTTTTTGATAGAGAACTCTGGGTAAACCATAAGTAAAGGCTCATGATACTTGCATGAGGATTGTTGGAGATCGATGAGTTACTGAACATGGAAAACAGTTGCCTGTATGCTCACAGAGGATGCCATTTCTGTTCTTAGGAAGGTAGTCCTGTCCTTATAGGCCTCATTTCACATATGTAACTAGCAAAAATGCATGCATGTGTGTTTTGCATGTATATATATACATACATACATACACACACACATACACACATATATATATATATATATAAACACATTCATAATTGGTAGATAGGATTTTGCTAGATAATAAATGGACATGTAGATTTCGTGGCACAACCAGAGCCACCAAATAAGCTCTTAAAATCTCTTCACCAATGTCGTGAGAGATGTAGATTTTTATGGAGAACTAACTATAGAAGCCCCGTCCGGATACAATTGAACTATAAAACCCAAAGAGCCTATTCAGGCTACCTAAACTGTATCCTTCTGTTGTAATGTGATATGGTGATAAATTTGAAAAAACAATGAAGTGTGATAAAATTGAATCCTTACAAAGATGCATATGGTGGTAGACAGACATACAATTTTTTTTCCACTTAAAAAAAAATGATCAAAAATATCCCCAAAGCATGTACTTTATTAGCAAATGCATTTCTGTAATGCAATATATGAATTAAAAAAGTTGCTAACCTTTTTGAATTGGTCCTCACAAAATCCCGTATTATTCTGATTGAGCTCTTTCATCCTGCTTTCTAGTTCTTCAATTCTGTTTTGCAGATCCTTTAATTTCCTTCTCTAAAGATGAATTGGTTGAGTTTTCTAATGCAGATTCCTTTAGCTTTATCTGTCCCTGCTAGACACACCAACACTGTCAGTACTGTGAATCTTTTAGCATTTGCAATTAAGCTTTCACTCAAATTGAGTACTAGGGTTAGGAGGACTATGCAAATATAATAGGATAATGATGAGGGATTTTGTTCGTCTTTGTAGTGCTTATCATACACCTTTTGCTGTTTACCTAGTGATATTTATATAGTCTTGTGCACCTGCTTTTTTCCTTTAAGCATAACAAGTCATGCTTATTTCTGATGTCATACATGAAGTTACTTATTTACCTCATGCAAATTTATTTCCCCCCTCAAACTAGCAACCTCCTTAGAGCCACGAGAAACTGGGGCAGATTTGTTGCTCCTTAGAGTTGGTTTTGTTCCTTCTGAAACTGTAGCTCTCCTTGAACATCTTCTCTATACTGCTGATTGCATTGTCTTTCTCCCATAGGTCACCCTTTAAATGAAGTACCTGTTCTCTCTCTCTAAAAATTGTCCCGGTTGTATGTCACTTGGGATAATTTTTTCTCAATTGGTGGGTTTTATTGTAGGATACAGTATTAAGAGCCTTCTGTTGCAACAAAAAAAAAAAATTGCAATTTTTTCTTAATTCATTTATTGCATTACAGAGATGCATTTGCTAATAAAGTACCACCCTGTCTTTGTTGCTATTGTTTTTTGGGGTTTCTATGAACCCAGAAATTCCAGTTTTCTTGCCTTAAATAATCATATTTGTTTGGGAAGGGTACAAGCAAAGGTTCAATTATATTTGTTTAACATGTTTCTATGAACCCAGAAGGGTTCAAGCAAAGCTAGCCCAACTTGCTTGACAAGCACTAGTCCTCAAAGAATCAATTCTGGCACTCTATATGTAGCTCATTCATTAAGCGACTCAGCATCCAGAATAAGAGACTATCCAGGTGTGTGTGCAGCTTCACCATTCTGCTGAACCTCGCCAGAAACCAGCCTGACTGACCATTGATTCCTAGCCTTTGGATTTCAGTGTTTTTCCATCATGGACCTGAACTTAGGGTATCGAATCACAGTTTTTTTTTTTGTCAATAATACGTACATCACGCAAGCTATGATACCTGTGCTCCATTTTTTGTGATACTTGTGTTGTTCATTTACACTGAATTAGCGGTATGGTATGGGGGGTGTTCAACAAGACAACCAACAAACCATGGCATCAAGAAATTGCCTGGTTTGAATGGTGGATAAGATACTAATGTTAAATTATTAGTATCCCTTATTTGGGTTGTAGGAAGGGGCTAATTAGGGATAAATCAAATCAAATGCATGCATCGTGATTTAGAAGTCCAAGCTGTTTTTGATACTTACAGGCAACTCTTTTAAGTACCCTAAGGATGCTATGGTAGGCACAAATCTTGACATAGAGATGCTAGTTTGGATGGAATTATTTTGGAAGCCCGTGATCCAAAATAGTGAGAATCAAAAGGAATAAAAACAATACCAAGTATGACGTGCCATGCTCGGTGTCTTTTTCTTTTTCTGTATCACTTTTTCTGTATCACTTTTGTAATGCATTGCTGGAAGCCTTGAACTTATAGTTGATCTTTGAACTAATAGCAGGAGATCAAGTGGTAGGAGCTACGATGGAGAGTTACTGAAATAAGAGGAATTGCATCCATCTTCACCTGGGATCCCATAGAGTCCCTAGTAAGCAACAGGAAAATGATACAGACTGCAAAAGCAATGACAAACGAAGAACATTACAAATGAGCGATCGCAGTGGCCGCTTCACAGTATCAAGTAGTCATTATTTGTGATTCCTTTCATTTTTAAGTCATGATATCATCTACATTCTTTCCGTCAGATAATCAGATTTCATTTTAATTACAAGAAAAGAATAAATAAATAAATCAGTAATTAAGTAGAGAAAGGAAGTGACAGCCCTACAGATGAGTTCATATGAAAAGGTAAATTCTTGTAGAATGAAAAACATGAATAAATCACATCTAATCTTGAGGCTTGCTGAAATATCATTCAGGGTCAAAACTACCAATCTGATAATTAGTAGATAAGAGTATTGTCAGCGGTTGAAGCCTCTTGACGTCTGTAGCAGTTGTTTTCCTTAATCCAGATTCTACAGGTGTGGAATTAACAAGGGATACTAAGATATTTCATACATTGTTCCTGAACTCCAAAGGGCTAGTTGATAGACAAACCTGACTTTTTGGAAGAATGACAGTGGTCTTTCTTACTGTTTCTTCAATCCTGTTTTTCTCCTACTTTTCGCAACACCGCAAATTGATATGGTTTCTGGATTGGTTGCCTCTCAGGGAGAAGACCATAAGCCTATGCATGCATGTTTCTGGACAGGGAACACACATCATTCAAATGCTCAAACTTTACTGTCTCAGGCTCTCAGCCTCATGCATCATTTCTCTTTTGGAATTTTATCTAGGCAAGTTCTCGGAGGGGATTCACTTGATAGTATATTTTTTCTAATGTTAAACAGAAATTCTGTTATTAAGGAGAGTCCCCTTAAAACTAATAAATCCAAAAAAAAATTGATTTCTATAGTTTTACTCTTCTAAACCAAGGGGGGAATTGCCACTCCAATCCACTCAAGCAATTCAGTTCTCCCTGGTTTGGATTCTCAAAAGGCACAAACAAGGCTTCTGAGAGCATTCCAACGATGCATTACTTATTACTTAAAACAGGTGCCCAGTATTTATTTGTCATTTCCTACAGTTTTGGAGATGCATTGCTCGAACTTATATTTGATTTTTTGAAGGAAAATTTCTCCAATCATGAAAATAAAGGTTTGAGAAAGATGAGAATAATGCCCCTTTGGTGATGTAGAATATCAATTTGAATTGTTAGCTATGATACGATCTTGACCCCTCCATGTTGTTATCCTCTTTCTGTAATTGCACTCTATGACACACACCTTCCCCTCTCATCCTTCAATTATGTATTCAAATACAAAGAACACTATCAATTCATGTGCATAATCATTAGCATTGGTCGTCTGTATTTGTCTTGCATTATTGCAGTAGGTGGTATGCATTGCCTTTATTTATTAGTATTTTGTCTGTGTATCAACTTGATACATAATTGAGCAGGTCCATTATGATGATTTGTTATCTCATGGGCACAAAATTCTTTGATATTATATAGATTAATGGAAACTGAATGTTGACTAATTTTCTTGAATTCTGTTTCAAATAGGTTCTTGCAGCAATTCCAGGAAGACTAGAGTCCTTGACAGGTTGAGAGGGTTATCTAACCAAAAACGTTAAGTTGTTTCATTTAATGAATATGGCCAGCCAGTTGGGAACATTGAGAGACGGCGTCTTGCATTGACATCCTTACACAAGACGGGCAGTTGGCACCTTAGTAACCCAAACCGTGGATTCCCCTATCTGCTCCCGCTCTCAAACCTCGCTCCCAGCCTCCCACGGTTTGAGAATGGAATCGTTACCAGAGCATGGTTTCAAAACTAGTGGAGCACGGTTTCAAATGTACTGAGTGCACACTTCAAAGTTTATAAAAAAAAATTCAATTTTAAAGGGAAAAGACTTAAAGTCTTTTCACCTTCTTTTTGTCTTTTTCATTTTTGTACAATTGTACAACAGTCAGTGATTTTAATTTGTATAAGTGGTTATGTCTTTTCAATATTATTTTTTACTTTATTTGTTTTTAAATTTTTTTCTTTATTCTTTTAATTTTTATGTTTATACGAGAGATGGGTATCAGAGCCAACTGCGATTGAATTCTCCCTAAGTTCAATCGCATACAAAGGTACACATGTGTTTCTTTTAACTCTTATTAATTGTGATTAAAATTCTCTAATCTTTAGAGTTTAATAATATAACTTCAGTTTTTAGAAAAAAATATTAAGATATTATTTATATATACCAGCGCACTGGAGGCGCTCTCGACGCTATAATAATTTAAATTTGACGCTCTCGATCCTGCTCCCGCTCCCGCTCCCGCTTTGGTTACTTAGGTTGGAACCTCTCGAATGCCTTGATTGAAGGGAAATGCCAGACGAGAAGGAGCGAATGTAGGAAATCGTTTTGGTATGAATTTTGGCAAAGTCTCCCAAATATGTCTTTATTTGTACTAATGGAAAGTTTACTATTGAAAAGTTTATTTATCTTATTCTTCTTTCTTTGTTTTAATGTTATAAACATTTAGCTATTACAAAGAAGACCAACAATTGTACAGTACTAACACAACAAACACTATAAGGCATGTAAAATCTCGTTGACACAGTCAATCTAATGAGCAGGTGCACGCAGTTTAAGGGGTGGTATATTTTGTATATTACAGAAAGGGTAACATAGAGTTTGTAGATTATCATGCTGCCAGAAGAGATTTTATATATGATGGTTGGGTGGTTATACCCATTTGTTGGCATATTGTGTTGTGCTTGATAGATTTATTTAATAGGTGAAGTACAAATTTGGGACCCTCCATTTTTAAGGGGAGATTCTGCTGAATTTTTTATAGAACATTTAAATATTAATGTAAGAATGTGGTAGAATTTTGGCAGTCTCCCAAATATTATTGAAATGAGTAGTGTGTACTTTATTTGTACTTATGGCAAGTTTACTATGCACGTGTTGCATACTAGGTTTGATGTTAACCCAGTAAAGAGGAAGAACTGAGTTTTGCAAAATTCGCCAATAGTTGGAGGAATTGGAAACATGAGTTAAAGAGAAAATGTTATGATCCATTTGAGCCGGTTGCAACACTATGATGATAGGGTGGATCCAAAGCAGTGCGCATCGCTGGTTTAGTTTTGGGGTCCGAGGAGGGGATGGTATGAAATAAAGAATGATTTAAGAATTCAAAATCTAGTGTTATTAATTTTACACTCACTTTTTTTTGCACATTAAAACATTAAAAAGTGAATGCTTATTTTATGAATGCATTATTGATATTAAGTGTGTAGTAGACTAGTAGGAGAAATTCTACTAATCGCACGAGGTAGACGATGAGTCACACTACAGGAACAAAGAGTTTCGCATGGATACGCAAGGAGCAGGTAACTTTCTTATTTAAAATTGTAATTGGTTATGCCCATTGTATATTTAGACATTCACGTCATGATTTATTAATATAATCATTTTTTACATGAGGATAGCGAGCAAGGAACCCCGATGGGCAAGCGTTGGACCGGATAGAGATGTATAGGTTAACCCATATACACAAGGGTGGGTAGCCCGTGGATCATGCATCATCAGATGCAATAGTATGCTTAATCCTCTAATTTATAATTCTCAACTATGATAAACTATTTTTTCCATGTAAGCAATTTGAGTTAATACTTGATTAATTGTGTAATTGTAGTAATTGATTATGAATTGCAGAGAGAGCTCACTGAACGAATCAGCCAACAGCCGGAGGGCTCAGAGAGTAGTACTGCTCGGAATGACATCTACACTCAAGGCATGGGAGAAGATAGACTTGGCCACATCTGCACTTTTGGGTTGGGTGTCGCCCCTTTGATATCCATGGCCCACGAGTTACACTCTCTGATGCCATGAAGATCAGAGGATAGCTTTTGAGCAAAGGATGAGTGTAATGGAAGAATTGAACACCATGAAAAGTAAACTATCCAAGTTGAGTACTTTACAAAATGAATTGGCTGAGTAGAGGACATTCTTTCAAAGGAAGATGGCCAGTGGAGTCTTCTGCATTTGAGCTTGTGGGTATCATACATTTAAGATCTTTGTTATATTTGAATTTGATTCCCTTTATAAATTTTTTTTAACTTATATCACTTCTTTATTCTTAATAGTTTTTAGCGCTTCTCCCGAAGATACCCAAGATGGTTGATGGAGTATGGCGCCATTCTGAGACATGTTATTTAGTTTGATTTTGGAAGTGTTATGTAATTCGATTTATTTGACATGTATTTGGATATATATGTTTGGTTGTAAGAATTAGTTCATGCGTGATTTAGTAGTAAGACTTGATTCATGTATGGTTTGTATAAATGTGAATGGAACAAGTTACAGAAATTTTTGAAAAATGTGAATAGAACAAATTACAAGTATTTGCATTTCGCGACATACTGTAGAAGCAATTATTATTTGCCTCTAAAATACCTTTAGCGGTGGAAATAAACCGTCTATAATAATACCTATAACGATAGTTTTATCTTTTAGTGGCGGTTTTCTTTCATTGCTAAATATTTTGTTATGTCCTTTCAGCGACAGTTGTTTACACTTTTAGCAAGAAAAAAACGTCATTAGTAACACTTTTAGATGCAATTATTTTTTGCCTATAAAAATACCTTTAGCAGGGAAAATAAACAATCGCTAATAATATCTATGGCGAGCTGCGATTTTATTTTGTCGCTAAATAATATGTTTTGTCACCTTCAACAATGATTTTTTTATACTTTTAGCAACAACAAAAAAGGCGTCGCTAAGTTTTTGTTTTCTCGACGGATTTGTGCTTTTTTCGCTTAACCTTTAATGACGATGGCATTAGCGATGTATTAGCAAATGAACAATTTTTTTCCCACTAAAACCTTTTAGCAACAGTTTTCATTTTTAGCAACTATTGTTTTCTGCCACTTAAAGTGCAATATCTTGTAGTGGATAATTACTTTCTAATAGTTCTAGCGCAATTGATTTGGCCATCGTTGCATCTAGATCTGTCATTATTGTGGTTGGAGGATGCCCTATCATCGCTCTCAGTCAAGTTTTCTATACCCAAACAAAAGATTCTTCTGTCTTATCCAAAAGTAAAGCACATACAAATAAAATTAATTGGTGATGGTGGTTCACTCCTGTAAATGGAACCAAAGGCATATCATAACGGTTTATCAAGAATGTTGAATCGAAAGTCACTACATCACCAAAATATTGATACGTCATTCATGACCTAGCAACAACCCAATAATAGTTTGTCATCCGCTCCTTCATAAATAAATAAAGTAGATTCTTCACTTGACATTCTTTTAGGTTTGCATCTCCTCCTTAAGGCACATTTGTCTGTCAATGCTTAAATAATTTTGGATATCGCATTGGATAAAGCCACATTACATTTTCCACATACTTCTATAGTAAAGATTAACATAATGGAACCAGTCCACACACCTGACTCATTATATACATTAATGATTTTTCTCTTAACATTTGTTAGTTTCTTTGCGATCAAAGAAAAGCTGATCTCATTGGGGTAAGTAACTCATGATTATGCTCCTTTTCAAATTTTGGAACGAGCCTAATCTCATCCTTCATTGTTATGCCTAACATAGCTTTGCATCCTACTCTTATTTCAGTTGGTGGATTAATAATTCTATTGTGCCTTTCCAAATATCTTTTTTGCACATTTTCCCTCTTTCGAACAAACAAAATACATTCCAACAAGTACCTTGTTTTTGCGTGACAGTTGAGTATGATTTTTGCGTATACCAAAACCCTTACTCCTTGCATATTGATTATAGCAATCATATGTTGTCTTTATTGAAATAAACTTTAAGCCAATATGTGGATTTGGAAGATCCACACATGCTTTAACCGGTGATTCCATCATATTATTGCTCTTATTTGCATCATTATTCTCCTCTACTATTTTAAACTCTTTAGAGGCTTCATCTCCTGAATTTGTGTCAAATTCAACCAAATCATGTCCTTAACGAGATGTGTCTGCCGTTATACTCCAACAAACAAAACAAAAAGTGCATCACTAATATGAAAATTTTCATTATAACTACCTAAAACATGCTAGGACAAGATAGTATGTATTTAATTATCATAAGAGAAATAAACTTCATTGTACCCTATCAAACATGTTAAGGAGATATGGGAGGTTGTCACCCAGACATACTCGGAGGTGGGCAATAGGGCTAGAGCCTGCGACTTATGCCAGAGAATCTCCCAGTTGAGGCAGAGGGGTAGCCCTCTTTCCACATACTACTCCGCTCTTCGACGTCTATGGGAAGAGCTGAATTATTACTACTCCTTTCTGGCGAAGTGTAGTATCGATATTGCTGCTTCACAGGAAGCAAATGGAGGATGGCTGATTGTTCTAGTTGTTGGCGGGATTGAATCCCGAGTATAAGCAAGTCAGAGTTCAGCTACTAGGGAAGGAACCACTTCCTGCCTTAACAGAAGCCTACTCATACCTGCATAGGAAGGAGAGACGTTGCACTATGATGCTCGATCATCCTCCTTAGGAGAGGTCTGCTCTATCTTCTATGTCATAGGGAGGTAGAGGTAGAGGCAGTGGTCATGGTACTCATGGCAAAGGTCATTCTGGTACCTATGGTGATGAGCGTGCTGGCATTCCATGTGAACATTGTGGTCGTCCACGTCACACCAAAGAGACATACTGGGAACTTCATGGTCGACCACCGCAGCGTGGTCCTTCTGGTAGAGTTCGAGGGGGTAGATTTGGTGATAGTATGAGAGGCCGATTTGGTGGTAAAGGCCTCTCCAGTACTCATTTTGTTATCTCTGTTGCACCTGCTCCTACCTGCTGCCTCTTCATCTGCAGCACACTTTTCAGACAGTAGCGTTTTCTCTCTTGATGAGATAGAGCATAGTAGGCACTTTATGGCTTAGTTAGAGCCCTCATCTACACTCTTTACATCCTCCTTTGCTTGCACAAGTACTTTTGCCTTGGCCCACGGTGCCTTTGTCTCACCACCTAGTTACTCCTTGATCATTGATTCAGGTGCATCCAACCATATGACTGATATGTCTTCCCTTTTTACGTCATACCTTATCTGTTTAGGTAGAGATAAGGTTTAGATTGCCAATGACACTTCCTCATCCATTGTCAGGAAAGGCAGTATACTTGCTACTCCTATGCCTAAATCATCTCTTCTTCAAATTCCCAATTTTGCTTTAAATCTTCTTTCTGTTAGTAACATTACACAATTGTTAAATCAGTGTTACCTTTTTCCCTCTCATTGTATTTTCCAGAATTTGGGGACGAGAAGGACGATTGGTACAGGACATGAGAAGGAGGACTGTATGTGCTGGACCCACTGACACGTGTTGCATTACCTGTCCAGCAGATCACATCGAGTACTAGGCATATTACTACTCAGGAGGACTGTTACAGTGGCATCGTCGTCTTGGTTATCTGTCTTTTTTGTTACTTAAGCATTTATTTGCTAAATTGTTTATTTCCAATTCTATTAGTTTCTTTTCAGTGTGAGTCCTGTGAGTTGGCTAAACGTTGTAAAACTTCTTACCCTTGTCATGGGAACAAAAGTGACTCTCTTTTTTATGGTTCATTCTAATGTATGGGGTCCTTCCCAATGATAAGATTATATCCATTGAAAAATATTGCGTTTGGGTCTTTGTAGTTCTTCCAAAGGGCCAAAAGGCAATAGGATGCAAACTACTTAAGAAGAAGTACCAGATTGACAGTACACTAGACGTGGTTGGGTTCTCTAATGCAGATTTTGCAAGAGTTCCATATGACAAGAATTCAATTAGTGGTCATGTGTTGGTCATGTTCCTCTTTGGGGGGGGAGTAGTTTTTTGGTCCAACATAAAATAAACGTGTCGCTAGATATACCATAGTATAAGAATTTGTTACGTGCAGTGTGGCAACAACGTAAGCTGTTTGGATTGGTTGTTTCATTAGAAATTTGAAAATAGTTTTCGCAAACGACACTATCAATATGTTTTCTGATAATAAATCTGCTATCTCTATGATAAAAAGAGGAGTTAACAACTCAAAGGCAAAACACATTGATATAGAAAAATCACTATATATTAGATATAGTGGAGAGGTTAAAGTCTACTATATCACCTCTGAAGAGCTAGTTACCGATCCCCATTACCAAGGGATCGTTTTTGCAGATATTCAGAGAGCATGTAGCTAGGATGTGCATGGTTGGCCCAATGGACGTCCAGGGTGTTGGAGGCTACAGGGGGACATTGTTGGAGGAATCTAGGGGACACCTGAGAAGAACAGCGAATGCAAGACCACTTCGAATTAGTATAAGAATGTGTACAAGAAGGGTACCACTGTAGCAAGAAGGGGCACATGACATTCGAAATAGGGAAAAACTCGGTTTGAAAGTAACTTCTAAGTGGTCAAAAGTGGTTAGGGGCACTAACAAAGAATGGCCCACCAACCTGACAGTCGTCGCAGGCAAAGTCCCACATAGAGCCTTGAAAGAGAATGCATTGATTGGTGTCTAGAGCATGTAGTGCAGCGCCTATATTGGTGAAAAGTAAGTCACATTGCCGTAATAGGGGAAAACCTTGCTTTGGACTAGAGGGCGCAGTGCCAAAAAATGGTAGTACTTTTGTAGCAAATCTGCAATCTTCGAAAAAGTAATATGGTTAGTCGCGTTTGTCAGTTTGTTGATACTGAGTGTGGATCTTAGCCCCTAGACACATGTACAATGCCGTGTTCTTAAGTACTGAATTCAAAGGGAGTACATTGCAATCTAAAATGGTTTGTACTAAGAAACCCTAAAACCACATGTGAATCTATAAATAGGACTGGTTGGAACAGAGAAAAGGATTCGGGAGTCAAGTTCAATCGCAATTTTTCGACCTCAAACTCTCGTACACTAGAGAGTTAATCATTGCTCCTTTCCAGCCACCCCATCTTCATCAACCTTGTGCTGACTTGAACAGATAAAAGGATCCATGTCAATCCAATTTTCGACCTCAAACTCTCGTACACTACAGAGTTATCATTTCCTTTCCAGCCCACCCTTCCATCTTCATCAACCTTGTGCTGACTTGAACATAGAGAAAAGGATCCATGTTCAATCCAATTTTCGATCCTCAAACTCTCGTACACTAGCAGAGTATCATTTTCCTTTCCAGCCACCCCATCTTCATCAACCTTGTAGCTGACTTTGATTGTCAATAAAAGGGAAAGAGTGCCTTGCAAGTCGGACGACCCCCACATCCTGAGAAGGAAGGATGGGACAACAGCAAAATCACCAACTGACAGTGTGTCCAGAGGTATTAGATCAAGTATTTTCCCACCACACCGATGACGATCTACAAAGCATAATGGATGCAGATTATTCGTAAACTATGTAGTGATCTGGCCAATCCTACTAGATTCTAGTATAAAATCAGAAAGGAAAAGATATTGATTGGAGGACCATGTTCAATCATGTCCAGTGGGACATGTAGATTCAATTAAGTATAACTGTAGGCAGCGAAATTGTCAATGGGTCGAGGTGCACCAACTTAGGTGCATCCACTCCACACCCTATCAAATGGGGTGTGGCAAATATGATGTGCACTCTCATCACACTGAAATTGTGATTGAAGCGTTCTATAATGTGTGTGCATGCTTTATACCTAAGGCCGAAGGAGTGGGGTGTACAACTTTAGGCACACCTATTTTATGCCAGAAAATGAGGGGGTGGAATATGTCACTGTGCAACCACACCACCACTTCTCTTTGCCTCCATTTATCATTCTTTATCCCTTGGGGGTGTATCATGCTTGATACACTCCACCCCACCTAAACTAATCTAGCCTCCTTTCACCATCAGGTACACGAACACGCTCTCTTTCTCTCATATGTCCGTAGAGAGTGCTCGTCATCACGCGGATAGCCCTCTGGATACTCTCATCTCACCCACAACTATAGGGGTGTATCATGCTTGATTACACCCCACCCATACTACATCACCTCATCTATCTATCCTCTCTCTATGTAAGCCAACCAACCACCCCCACTGTTTTGATCCATGATCCTTACTCCTTTTGTAGATTTGATTGATCAGGTGATCATGATAAAAAAAGGTAAGATGGTTGAAAACCATCACGTCTGCCCACAAAGGTTTCTTCTCATAAAAATGGTATAGGAAGAGTTGTGTTGGTTCTAAAACCAACCAACAGCACTCAAGTATGGGAAAACGTGCGTGTGTAAAAGTGTTTGTTGTCCTTTTCCCTCACACCCATTGGATAATAGAATAGAGAGAATGTCGGCCATGCTCTAACACAATTCATATATGAGATACACTTCTATCTTCTCTTTTTTTCTCAAATCTTTGTGTACTTATCCAATAAGTATGCGAGGTGATACCTGGTCTCACGACAACCTTCGCTGCAACCTTTTCTAGAAAAATCAGACCACATCAACAGGTTCTTGTGTTTGAAGTGCCTATCTTCATACTTGAATCTGGTAACTTGCCGGAATTTAACCTATTCGAGTTCCATGTCAGTGCAACAAAATCATCAAAAATTCAAGTTCTTTCCAGATACTTCAAGTGCCTCTCCATGCTTTGAAGCACAAGGGCAGCCCTAACATTCGCAGTGTCATTGGTCCTAACCGTTGGAAAATGGGTTTGGAGGATTTAGGGTTTAGAGTAAGAGAAAGAGTGGAAAGGAGAGGAAGAAGAGGAGATTAAGGAAATTGTTTAGTTAGGGATAAAGAACCCTACTAGGCATTCTTTATAAAGAGAGAGAACATTACATATATGACCTTTTACAACTATACTCCGATATTACATATATCTAAACACTCTCCCTTCAAGTTGCAGCATAAACATTAAGCATGCCCAGCTTGCCAGTAATATCCCTGAAGAATAACAAGGCCAATACGGCTTGGTGAAGATATCAGCAAGTTGTGAAAGACGAAACATGTTGAAGAGATAATGACAATCCCGAACTTTCTCACAAAGAAAATGAATATCAACCCCAATGTGCTTTGTGCCGCTCATGAAACACAAAGAATCTGAGGCAATCTTGCAGCAGTGGCCTCGTTATCACAATATAAAGACATAGGACCTTTACTAAGAAACTCTAACCGGAGAGGAGAGAGACACGAAGCCATAGAAAGAGTTCACAAGGGCCATGAGCAAGCGCACAATATTCTACCTACTTTCGGCACTAGACCGAGAAACCACGGTTTTTTTTTGCTCATTTTCACACATACCAAGTTACCTCCAATGAAAGCAGCAATAGCCCCGAGGTGGAACGAGACGGTCAGTAGCAAATCTAGCTCAATCAGCATCTGTATAGTCGAAGATATCGGGTGACCATGTGAGCGATATACAAAGTCCACAACTGGGTGCTAGCCTTAATATATCGAAGATACGATGAACAACACAGAAGGTGTGAGCACAAGGAGCATTGCATGAACTGGCTAACATGCTGACAACAAAATGTAATATTAGGTTCGTGTGAGGGGGTGAAATATATCAAAGCGTCCCGCCCCACAAGACGCTGATAGACATGAGGGATCATAAAGAAGATCACTCTCACTATCATGCAAGAGAACTTCGGATGCCATGAGTAGAAGTAGCATGTTTACAGACACCCATACATACTAAATCGTTGAGCAAGTCAAGAGGCATACTCTTCTGTTGTGACAGAAAAATTCTCTTCCTTAGATTAGAGCAATCTCCAGACCAAGAAAGTACTTCAGATGGCCTAGATCTTTGACATCAAAGGGTACGCCCCAGCTCATGCTTAGCATGAGAGATGAATGAAGAGTCATTGTCAGTCAGTATGAGATATCATCAACATATACCAGGAGAATAATGCAGTCCTGAGGTGTCAGAAAGGATGAAAAACAGTATGATCAGAGTGACAATCGCTGAAAGCCCATGCTAAGGCTGTCACTTCACTGAAGTGATGGAATCGCTAAGCAGGGATGATTGCTTCAAAACCATATATGACTTCTGAAGTGTACAAACCTTTCTAGATCCCCTGAAGCAGGAAAACCAGGAGGGGGATACCATATACAACCCCCTGCGGTGAGATGCCCATTAAGAAAGCATTCTCGATGTCTAACTGATAGAGAGACCTAATTCTGATTTGGTCGTAAGATGAGAGGAAGAACACAAACAGAAGTCAGTTTGACTCAGAGACGCAAAAATAGCATCATAGTCAAGCCCATAAGTCAAAGTAAAGGCCTACGGGCGACAAGACTAGCCTTATACCGAGCAAACCCTGCCATCAGAGTTATGATTGAGTCGGTAAAACGCGGCCAAGTGGTTCTTCCGCACTGGAAGAGAAACTATAATCCTAATCTGATTAGACCGAGAGCATTCATTTTTCATCAAGCTATACACATCTTCGCACTCAGGATGAAGAGACATTCACGAACGGACCGAAGAATAGTCACGAGTCCATTGCTGAAAGGAAGTACCTGTTACAAGGGAGATACAACTGATAACAAACATACTTGGCAAGAGGGGGGGTGGGTTAAGAAGTAACACAGGAGGACGACACCCTTGTGGCGATGAGCTAATAGGTATCTCAGATCAAAGCTAGCAGAATTAACAATAACAGGAGATAACAAGGAGGAATAACAGAGGATGAAAGAAGGTACCGGAATTTCGAGTAGTGGCCTACGAGACAAACTGTGGTAAAGGCACATCAAGGAGGAAATCTAGGTGGGCTGGCGGCGAGAGTAGCTGAGAAGCTCCTTCTGGCTAAATGGGAGTCCGCTCCTGTGCAATAGGTAAAGGGCATAAAGACAGAAGAAACTAGTAAGTAAAGGCACAAGAGACAGGTAGGCACGAAGGAGCAGGAGAGAAATTAAGGTACGTGCCTCGAAAAAGTAATATCGCAAAGAGACAAAGAATACGGACGGTACCTGAGGATCATAACATCACTAGCCTTTAAGAGGTGGCTAGAGTAACCACATAAAGACACATCCCGAATGCCTTATCATCAAATTTCGACACTGGGACAAAGATCTTTGACAAAGGTCAGGTACAGTCAAATATCCTCGTGCTCATGTGGGGGGGGCAAGTATAGGAACCTTAAAAAAAAAAAACAGGGGGGCAAAGAAGTTATTGGTGAGAGACCATCAAGAATGCCGAGAAGGATCTTGATTTATAGAGAAAACTGGCAATGTGAGCATTAGTTCTGTTTACCAATAAGGCTTAGGCACTTGTATGTCTCGCACAAAGACAGTGGGCATCAACTAAATGAATGACAATTCATTTCACGCTCGTCAAGCAAAACGCCATTTTGTTTGAGGCGTGTACGGACAGGTACGGCTGATGGGCAAGTACCATAAGTTTGAAGATAACTGGACAAAGGTGCAGAGAGATACTCATCGTCATATCAAACGAAGGCCTTAAAAGACCACGCAAATTGGGTGACTACAATGCATAGCATGAAACATTCCTGAATATTTAGAGAACCACTTCATCCTCAGACTTAAGAAAGGTAGCACACCAAGTACCGCTCGAGTGTAATCATCATATAAAGTAACATAATACCAAAAGTTCATCACCTTGGAAGGAACAGGAGATGGTCCCCAATACATCAGAAATGAACAAATGAAAATATAGAAACTACACATCTAATGCATCGCGAGAAGGATACCATGATACGAACTATGTTTAGTAAGCTCACAAGTTCACAGTAAAAAGTAGATGAACAACAAAGTTTTACTAAAGTAGGATGCAATAGAACATAAAATCTTAGATTGCAACATGCGCTAAGCTTGACACTGCATAAACGATAAGTATCAAAGCACATCAATATCCAAAAGAAAAACATAAACATAGCAGATACATGGGGAGGGGGGAGGGTGGGAGGGGGGGGAGACTCGGAATCAGAGTATAACCAAAAGTAGTAAAGTCCGCATTTTTCCACTCCTCACCGCAACAATTCTTCCTCGTAGTCAGTCCTGAAAAAGGGCAATGAGAATGATAATATGTAGGCAACACATTAAGTTTGGTAGTAAACTACTAACTGAAGAAGGTTAGAAGTAAATGAGGGTTAACATGATAACACATGAGATAAAGAGAGAGATGTAGACACAAGGC
>JABCRI010000370.1:0-42584 GCA_015143295.1 Tetracentron sinense | reverse complement strand
ATTGAAGTATTTTAGAAGAAGCTGAAGAATCAAATCGAGCTTGCAGATGGGGTTAAATTTATAATAATGGAGCACATTGATTTTGAGGGATACTTAGTCTTACGTACTTATTGTGATGCAAAGACTAGGTATACGTATTTATGGCGATGCAAGGACTAGGTATATCTGTTACTTTTTCCACCATTAATACTTTTCATTGGATTGTAGAGATGTTGTACTTTGGATCCTTTTTTAAGTCTTGTAAATTTTGAGTAATTGTTCTTAGAATCCTTTTAAGTTTAACAGGATTTTTAGTAAATGTCAGTTTGTTCAATTATCATAGTTATGTGAAATGCTGGTGGTTGGTGGGATGTAGTGATGATAAAGCAGGTTTCTTAAAATGGGAAAAGAGCAGTAAAAAATATATTAATTAGAGATAGATCTAATTAATTAGTATTTAATGATTTGTTGAATCATTCACGAAGTACTTTCTGGTATAGAAAAAATATACATCCACCTCTGACCAAAATTAGTCATTCACCGTTACAGGATCTCCCAAATTTTACGTTATATATATTCCTTTAAATATGAACTAGAGCTCTGAAAAATAAGGAGATTTTGGAGCTTTCATCTTCACTGCAAAACAGGGGACCTTGTAATTAATCAAAATGGCTTGGAGAATGACCACTCAACTATTATCGTAATTACAAAGATAAACCCTATTTTTGTCTCAGAGCTCTGTTGATATTAAAACACTCTGTATATCTTTGTATGAAAAACTATTTCTTTTGTATATTTTATATGAAAACCTATTTTGCAGGAACATGTTTTAGATCAATACTGTTTGCCCAAAATAGTAAGTCTAACGTGAGTGGGTCGCTTTAATCAGTTTCTCAAGAAAATTGCTAGTCTTCAAAAGTGGTAAAAAATAAATTATCAAAGAGAATAAATTGTATCACATGCAAGAGAGGGGAGAGAGAAATAAATTGTGAATATATATAGGAGGGTAATGTTAATCTTCAGTTGTATATACTAGTAAATTTGATAACTTTCATTAGACAATTTTAAATGGAACTCACGTTTTATCCGAGCGTCATGAGACTCCCTTCAGGACTCCTTCAATTCCGCTTCACTATTCAGCTCGGTCAAAGTTGGATTTATCGTTATTCTAAAGAAAAAGGCAAATCGTCATCACCTTAAAACAATCGGAAATGATGATAACCTTTTTATGTTATGTTATTGTAGTCATCCCGAAAGCGGGAAAGGGCAGCTGTGTCCTTCCTCCTAGCAACTATGGCTTCCAAGACTTCTACCTGCAAATTGCAAAATCTGTTTGAGAATCATGTTGCATTTCAAAGTGAGTTTTTAATAAGAGGAGAAATTTTGGATCCTAAGGGAGGATGAAAACACTAGAATGAACATGGCTCGTGATGTTGTTAGCATCTCCACCAGTCCCTTTGTTATGACGAAATGGGTCACCCATTGGGATATTCATAACTATTATATTGAAATTAA
The DNA here is from genome assembly GCA_015143295.1 of Tetracentron sinense. NCBI lineage: Eukaryota > Viridiplantae > Streptophyta > Magnoliopsida > Trochodendrales > Trochodendraceae > Tetracentron > Tetracentron sinense. Next base: position 41,090 of record JABCRI010000370.1, on the reverse strand, counting down.
AGTAACAATAGTTTAATCTTTTCATATGGGAATCACTTATTAAATGTAGCAAATAAGAAATACAGGTTAACTTTTCTTGTATTTCTATCTTCTCTATCTCATAATTGTCTTTTATGAAAAACTAAATATTTTATATTTTATAGAATAATATTCAATATATAAAAATAAAAAAGTTTAATAAATAATTTCAGTTTAAATACAAAGAGGAGCTCCGGTTTCCGTTGTGAGTGGAGGAAGCTTCCTTTTTACACTATCAGAGTGACAATCTTTAGTTTGGTTTGTTGCAAAATTAACTTGACAAAGCTCTTAATTACAGACGGACATGCCTATAGTGTAAAAAAGGAATTCCGGAGCAGAGCCCTGGCTCAAAATTAATCTCTAAAAATTTAGGAAATTCACTAATCTTAGTAGAGGTTAATATTCTCCAATGAAACCAATCCTCTCCGGCAAATCTGGTTATCACCTTTTAAGGTGGTCATGTGTCCCCTTTGACACCCCTTAAATGTGATTAGATTCCCTTACGCTAGGGTTCCTCCACCCATCCTTAGTTTTAGGAAAAAAATATTAATTTTTTTTAATATAAAAAACGTTTTTGGGTTTTTTTAATATCAAAATATTAAAAAAAAACTAGAACTAATATTTTTTTTCTAAAAACCAAGGATGGGTGGATAACCTTAGGTATGGTTGAATATTAACCACAGTTAATGGGTGTCAAAAGGGACACATGGCGACCTCAGGGTAGAGGATTTGGGCTGCTTCTCCAATATATGTAAAAACATATACAGTAAAGGCGTGTGTACATGTCAAACAATGAATGCAAGTAGGAAGACGTATGAGTTTGTAAAGGATGGTGATAGATTAGGCCACATTTGATTTGATTGCATCACCTTCCCTCTCAGTCCTCCCAAATACTCTACTCTAAGAGGGGACCCATAAATAAAGACATTGAGATTCAATCCAATGAGGAGGAGCTACGATTGCTCAAATCACGCAGGATATTTAGTAAACTCACAAAAGGTTGAAGGGTTTATTGCTTTATTATTTTTATATTTAGCTTCTTGCACCTCACTTGAATAAAAAACACTATTCAGTCTCAGGCGAGCTGTGCGTGTTGGAACACATGTGGCGCTCTCTAGACCCACTCTCTCTTTCTTGTCCGTATCATACGCACCCACCTCGGTGTATAATAGCACTTCACAGTTAACCATAGGACATGCATAGAGGAGGGCAAACTTTTGAAATATTTATATATATATAACTTATAATTCAATAGGAAATATCCAGAGGGCATAGAAGATAGCTTTCTACTTAATTTTTGAAAAAATATCAAATGACAAATGCTAGCCTTACTCTTAAACTTCTAAAGTCTCAAAGACATATCAAAGACATAATGACATGTATAGCTACATCTCATTATAATTACCTGAAGAACCGATGCAAATCATAACTTCTTCTTTGTTGAATATTTTTTTTAACTTATTGAAATGTATGAAATGGTAGCAATGTCACGCAATAGTATTCCACGTTAAGACTTTGGAAAAGGATTATAATTAAATCGGGCATGGAGGACAAGGCATAGAAGCAAGTGGACAACTGCCCCTAAACTTTTAAAAACAAAATATATATATTTTTTATTATATTATTTGATTATTTAACTAGGCATAATCACAAGACAAGGGAACAATTGCCCCCCTAAAGTTTTAAAAACAAAATGGAATTTTAGCATATGAGCTCTAGATTTATACTTAGTTTGCAAATACACTGTTATACAAGATTAGCAAATTAACTCATTATTTTTCAACCGTTAAGGCAAAGAACCACAACCCCTAGTTTTGTTAGACTTTCGTTTATAAGTATTATTAACAAGATTATTACTCCATTAAAATATTTCATAAACCTAAATATTCATTATTACATTACCAAATGTAACCATTTAATGAGACTCGTGGATTCTTTTATAATCAGGGTGAGACTCATATAAGACGCTTTCAGACTAAGACTAATGTAGATGATTATAATTCAATTTTTATCATCATTTAAAAATCAATCTATATTTTTAGAGTTAATTTGAAAAAAAATTAATATTAAAAAGGGTAAATTACACTCACCTTCCTTGAGATTTGATGAAATTTCAGAAACCTCCCTTCTTGTTTATGAAATTACACTGCCCTCCCCTCAACTTTGGTTGTCTATTACAAATATACCCTTCCGTTAGTTTGTCATTACTTACATGGACTTTAATGATGTCACCATTTAAACATTTTAAAATATCTAAATTACCCTTCTTAAAGACAAAGTCAACTAATACAATAAAATAAATGATAATTGAGTTTGGTAACCAAGGTTAATAGTATCAACTTAAGGTTAATAGATATTTCCAAAACCAAGGTTAATAGTATCAACTTAAGGTGAATATGTTTTTTTTCTAAAAACCATGTTAGATAGATGAACTCTAGGGGTGAGTGAATCTTAACCATAGTTAGTGGGTATTAAAAGGGATACGTGGCGGGTTATAGACACTTTAACTATGATTAAATATAATTAACCTAAGGTTAATATTTTTTATTTTTTTCTTAAATCCAAGGTTAGATGGATAAATCCTAGGGGTGAGTGAATCTTAACCACAGTTAGTGGGTGTTAAAGGGGACACGTGGCGACTTGTAGAGCCCCCTTTAATTGTGGTTAAGTATAATCAACCTAAGTTTTTTTTCCCTTTTTTTTCCGTTCTAAAATCCAATGTTAGATGGTTGAACCTTAGGGGTGAATGAATCTTAATCATAGTTAGTGGGTGTTAAAAAGGACAAGTGGCGGCTTATAGAGATCCTTTAACCGTGGTTAAGCATAATTAACCGGAGATTAATATTTTTAATTTTTGCTCTTGAAACCAAGGTTACATTGATGGATCCTAGGAGTGAGGGAATCTTAACCACAATTAGTGGGAGTTAAAAGTGACATGTGGTAGCTTTTAGAGCTCCCTTTAATTGTGGTTAAGCATAATCAACCTAAGCTATTTTTTTCTCTAAAAACTAAGGTTAGATGGATAAACCTTAAGGGTGAGTGAATCTTAATCATGGTGGGTGTTAAAAGGGACACTTGGCAGTGGTTTGGAACGTTTATGTTTTTTTTTGTTGAACTTTCAAACTAAGCTCACGTCTAAGTAAAAAGGGTAAAATTAGAAAATAATATGATTAGTTAATGGAGTTTATATGATGACTCTAATAGGAGAGGTCGGTGTAATTTCATAAACAAGAGAGGAGGTTTATGAAATTTTACCAAACTTCAAGAGAGGTGAGTGTAATTTATCCTATTAAAAATAATAGGATAAAGGCAATAATTGTGTCAGTTAGAAAGAGCAATAATCATCTCCTCGCCGAGGATTGGACTATCGCTCCTCACCCTCATAAAACCCCTTTAATCCTAAAAGTTGGTAAATCTTAATTAACCACAGTTAAGATTTATAATCCACCAAAGGGACACGTCACAAGAGTATTATAATCCACCAAATGTCAAAAGGTATTATGGTCACTTTTTAAACATTTAATTTTTAATAAAATTCAATGAAAGCATAAGAATGAGATTCTATCTCACTGTTAAAAAACTAATGTGTTAATTCAAATTAACAGTATATGTACAAACTAAGATAAACCTTGGTAGCTATATGCAAAGCCCCAAACAAAATATATTTTTTATGTTATATTATTTTATCATTTAAATAAGCATAATCATAAAACAAGGGTTGAGCTAGTAGCCAATATCAAAGTCTTGAGTTTGAGTCCCTTCCCCTTGATGGTCAGCCTTTGTAGTATAAGAGGATATGCACCGAGGGACTTAATCCGAGTGCTCTAAGAGGCCCGGAAATGTCGCTCAAAAATAAAAAAGAACAAAGAGAAACAAATAATTAAAAAAAGAAAGGAAATCCTAATGAGACTGCAAAGAAAAAGGATATGTAAATTGTATAGTTGAGATGACCCACCAATTTGGTACGAGAATATTTTATTTCATACCGTCAAATCATTCTCCATGAATGCATAATAATTATTAACATTTTTGCTGGCAGAATTTTTCTGTCTTGGAGCAAATACCTTCTAATCATTCTCAACAAATTATTAACATTTTTGCATATATTATGAATATAATACCATCCTATAATTGCCACCAAGAAAGAGAAGTAGCATAGAGAGACAAACTGTAAATCCAAACAAACACAGCTGCACAACCTCTTCTTTTTTTTTCCTTCAAAGGAGAAATATAAACCACCAGAAAGAGAGGAGATCAGTGAGAACTGAGAACCCTCCCACCAACTCCCCTGCAAAGGAAAAACACATACACAAAACCATACATACATACCTATATCCATGAAAGCTTTAAGATCAGAGCACATATTACAAGAAACTGGAAAGAATTAACAAATTATGTTTACTTTTACACTAGTACAAGTCATGAGAGACTTCGTGTTCTTCATGTTCATGGCTTTACTGGTTCTGCTTCTTCGACCTTAGCCGGCTCTGATGGAGTCGGCTCAGCTTTCACCTCATCCTCTTTCTCCTTCTCTTCTTCTATGGCTATTTCTTTCTCTTTCCCGCTTGTTTCTTCTTCGGCTACGGTTGTCGGCGGCGGCGGCTCCACTTTTTTCTCTTCTATGACTACAAAAGTTGAGACCTTCTCAAACAGAAACAAAACTGGCCCTGAAACCATCACTGGCCCCAACTTTGAAGATGCTTCACACACTTGTTTCGATCCTGGAAAATCTGTACATATAAAACAATATCAATCAACAACTGGGTTTGCGTTTTTTTTTTAAAATTCGATCCACCAAGAGATCTTGATCTGCTTATACCGATTTTGACGAGCTCTTCGAGGAACTTGTGAACTGCTGTAGAGCTCTTCTTGATTCCTGCCTCCTTAGGCTCCTTCACCAAGATCTGTTAGAGAGAAGGATTACTATTAGTGATGAGATTTTTTTGTTTCTCTTTTACAGATGAATTCAAAAATTATCAGTTTTAAAAAAGAAGCTGACCTTGATTTCAGCTGACGAAGCTTCATAGATTTCAGTAACTTTGGGGTGGAGTTCGGTCTTCTTCTCTTCGAATTCCTTACTGATCTCCTCCTGAATCCGAAACCAGAAAAAGAAAAACAAAAACGTAACACAAAAGATATATGGTGTTTTAACAATAATAAGAACCAAAGATAACTAGGATAATTAAATTAAACCCACCTTGGAATCATCAAAGGACTTGCATGCTTCAGCAGCAGCAGCCTTCTTGGTGCCATCTTTCTCAAAAACCTTCTTGATCTTTGGAAGAACCTTTGATTTCCAGTAACCCATCTCGATTTTCAACTCAACAATCTCAAAATTCTGAGAAAAACAACGAAATCAAACATATGGAGTATCCCAAAAAAAAAACTCCAAGATACACAATAAAAAATAGGGAATTCAAACAGGTGGGTATCGATATTTTTCAATGATAATGAAAAATGGAAAAAAAAAAAAAAAAAAACAGTAGCTATGGAAGATCCATACCAGAGATTTAAGAACATGGAATCTGTCTCTTCGCTGCAATTCTGTCAGTCTCTAAATCCAAGTCTAGCTCAAGGACTATTTCTGCCAACTGTCTGTCCAAATAAGGCAAAGGAGGTTTAAACGTGGCAGCAACAAATAGACATAACTCCTAATAATACGCCCATTGTGTTGTCTCTAAATTACGGAGACACCCAATTATTCATTGATACCAGCCGAACAAGGGATCTGCTGCAAGATGAAGCAGCAGCTTCTAAAATATAAGAAGAGGAGCATCTTTCCGAGCGTGAAAACGTGAGTTGGAGTTGGGGTTCAGGGCTCAAAACCCTAACCAAATCCTAATGCTCACTCTAGATTAATGAGGCATGCTAACTCACTCTCAGTGATTCTCTACTGTTAAAAGGACGTGTTATTTTTTGACTGAAAGGGATGACTTTGGATCTTCTCCCATTGGTGTTCACGAGGAGACCGCGAGCACCACTTGGAACTTGCCACCTACCTTATGTACACGTAAATCAAGGTTGTGCACACAAATCCATACCTCAGTTAGTGTGCAAGAGGTTATGTGGCGTGTTCCAAGTGGTTGTTGGTGGTCTCCTCGCAGCACCAAGTAGAGAAGATTCCAAGACAATAGGGTATGCACGAGAGTAGGGGGCCTAGGTCAAGCCGAGGTTTGTCCAGGCCCAGCCCTCACTCGTAAAGGTCTGACCCAAGTTCTCATTGGGCCTAAACTAGTTAGCCCATGCTTTACTCTTAGGGCTAGTCTGAGCTTGAAAAGAAGATAAAGAAAATTGTCATGAAATTGTATCGATTTTTTAAAATGACCATTGACTGCCGTCTTTTTCTTAGTACATATTGTTCGTATAACATTTTGGTATCTGAATATGGATATATTAGTCAATTATAAGGGATGGTAGTCTTGAAGATATTTGAGGTGAAGAATAATATATACACAAATTCATATTTATGAATTTCAAATGTATAATTCTACCTGTATTGCTGAAGTCTCTTGGAGTTCATTTGGGTATGATTTGGTTGTACATTAAGAGAGCGTTCTCATTTGAAATATGATACTAGACATGCAATTCATTATTTTGTTTACGGTAAGGGTAAGATTTCAACACTTAACATTTCATCTTCAAGCCAAGCCATGTGACTATTTTTGAAGAATCTATTCTTAACAATTTTGAGGGGTGTTATCTAAAATCAACCCTCATGTCAGCTGGCCTAATATTTTTGGTCTACTTAAATTTGCAGGCTTTATAAATGAAAAAAGTCATCAATTTTGCAGGCTTTTGAAGACCAACCTAATTGAATATCCTCACATGAGGACCATATTGACAGGCCTAGGTAGCACGACTCTTAGATTAATTTTTCCCTTATTAAAAGAGAAATGTTTAATTTATGATTGCATTTGAGTATCTTTACTATTATAATGCGAGAGGCAGCCGTAGATGATTTTTTCGAAATTCTCATACTATAAAACAAAACTTTGATTTAATATTTGCTTTAATTCCTAAACTACCCATTGCCTTTGATTTAATTTTGAAACTACCCTTGCTCATCTATCTATTTTGAATCACAGCCAATCGCAGAAACCACATGGCCTAGAAATCCCACATTCTCTAACCAAAATTCACACTTGCTCAGTTTAGCATACAACTTATGCTCTCTTAGGGTCTCAAGTGTAATCTGGAGGTGATGGTCATAATCCTCCCTAGTCTTGGAATATACAAGGATATCATCCAAAAAGAGTATAACATAACTATCAAAGGCTAGCTTGAACACCCTATTCATCAGATCCATAAATGCTATAAGTGTATTTGTTAACCCGAAAGGCATTACTAAAAATTCTTAATGTCCATATCTTGTCTTGAATGTCGACTTAGGAATATCTTCTGCTCTAATTTTCAACTGATAATATCCTGACCTTAAGTCGATCTTGGAAAAGAATTTTGCTCATTGCAATTGATCAAATAGGTCATCTACCCTTGGTAGATGATATTTATTCTTTATGGTGACCTTATTTAATTGTCTATAATCGATGCACATTCTCATCAATCCATCTTTCTTCTTCACAAATAACATTAGAGCTCCCCATGGTGACACACTTGGTCTGATGAAACCCTGGTAAAGTAATTCTTCGATCTATTCTTTCAATTCAGCTGGAGCCATCCTATAAGGTGCTCTTGATATTGGTGTTGTTCCGGGGGCTAAGTCTATCATGAATTCCACTTCTCTATCTGGTGGTAGACCTAGCAGTTCTTCTGAAAATACATCTATAAATTCACTAACAACTGGGATGTGCACTGACTCTGGCATTTCTGAATTAGTAATGCTCAAAGCCGCAAATCTAGCAAATTCCTTTTTCCTTAATCCCCGAAAGTGGAAAGGAGTTCCATTGACTGGTTTGAAATCAACTCTCTTCTTAAAGCAGTTGACACTTCCGTGGTAGGTTGAAAGTCAATCTATACCCAGAATCACATCAAAATCTTGGAAGTCGAGTACTATCAGATCAGCTGGTAACTCGTGTCGTCCAATACGAATAATGCAGGCTTTGTACACCTCCCTAGTCATAACTGAGCTACCGAGAGGAGTGGCAATGGAAAACTTACTATCTAGCCGACTCGACTCAGATGAAAAGCTTTGAGCAAACTTAGGTGTGACGAAAGAGTGTGTTGATCTCGTGTCAATCAATACATGCGCTAGATAATCGTTTATTAATAGTGATCCTGAGTTCATAAATAAATAAGTGTTAATTTATTATGTCACAATCAAAAATCACATGATGTACATATTTTTCACAAAATCATATATACATATACATATACATACATATATAATATCATGTTTCTATAAGTATCATGTCACACCATCAATATGTAATATGCAACTATTTCTACTCAATTAAATTATAAGTCATACGTATCTTGAACTACATCATCTGAGGCTAGAGCATCCTGCTCTGAGATGGCAAAGACTCTCCCCTGGGTGTTCTGGCGAGGGGGCTGAGGTGCTTGCTGAGTCTTTGGTGCCAAGGGAGGCTTTGCCGGTGATGCTTGTCTAGCTGGAGGCCTGTTTCTTTGCATCTGGGATTGCTGAGTTACCGGCTGTGACTTCTGAGGACAATCCCTAATCTGATGTCCTAACTCACCACACTAAAAACATCTGCCAGTGAGAGTGCGGCATTCTTCGTCCTTGTGTTTCCTCCCGAAATGAACACAAGTCTCAAACACAACTGGAGTAGTAGGTTGGGCAGGACAATTAACTGATGCTGTAGTCATAGTAGAGCGAGGGACAGGTGTAGGCCTCTGAGTATTCTGCATTGGCCTTGTAATCGGGTATGAGGCTGGCCTAGCCCTCTTCCCTGGTTGAACTGGCCCACTGGTCTGGCCTCTAACCATCTTCCTGTTCCTTATATTGCTGTTCCTCCTCTTAAAGAACTCCTCAGAATTCTTCTCTACTATTTTTGCCTTGTTTACTAACTCCCCAAAAGTTCCTATTTGTAGTATAGAAACCTTATCCCTGATGAATGGCCTTAGACCCCTTTCGAACTTTCTGACCTTCATATTTTCATTCAAAATCAGCTGAGGTGCAAATCGAGATAATTCAGCAAACTTTGCTTCATAATCCACCACTGACATCTCTCCATGTTCCAAGGTGAGGAATTCCACTTCTTTCTGTTCCCTGACAAAGGTTGAAAAATACTGTTTGTAAAATAAATCTAGGAATTCTGTCCATGTCCATGGCTGTCCAGTCCTTGTGATGTCTCTCTGTCTTACTGTAACTTTCCACCAGTGCTCGGCTTCTCTCTCCATAACAAACACAGCCTAATCAACCCTCTGTTCTTCAGTACACCGGAGCACCCTACAAATTTTCTCCAATTGCATGATCCATGCTTCAGCCGCCATTGGATCAGTAGTACCATAAAAGGTTGGGGACCTCAGTCTCCTAAAGGCTTCAATTCCTGCAGTATGATGTACCGGAGGAGGAGGAGGTGGTGGCATATTCACTTCCACATGTTCAGGTGCAGTTGCAACAGGTTGTCTGGCTGCAAGGAGTGCCATTGTTTGGGCAATGGAACCCAAAACCTATGTCAAATCGGGCTGGTTATAAACCTCTGGGTGTCCTTCTCCAATGCCCCTTCCAGCATTCCCCCTAGTATTGTATCCACGTCCTCTGCCACCGCATCTCATTATAACAGTCCTGAGAACAAAAGGTAACCAAAGTTTAGTCTTGTAACTAATTTTAAATTTATCATTAAAATTCATGCAAACAAACAATGACTAGTCCTAGCATCCAATGACTCCTCCTAGCTCATGGAATTTCTAAACTCACGCCCTAGCTGACCTAATGCCTTTGCTCTAATACCATCTTTGTCGTGCCCCAAGACCCCACCTAGAAGGATGTGAGATCTTGGCACGTGACTCCCTTAATAATTTGTCCTGTTAGAAGCATTTAAGGCACACAAATATGGACCTAAATTTTTTTTCTTCAAATAAACCATCAACTAAAATCCAATCTCATAATATAACTGTAGAGTCATAAATCCTGGTCACCCATCCGGACCATAAACATAAAAGACTAACTAACATGTGTCTCTATCAATTAAATTAAAGTCTTCCGGAATTTAATTAACCATAAAACAACTTCAATAATAGGGCCATCGATCAAGGTCCATTTCTTCCTCATAGTCACCTTCGGATTCGTCGATATACTCCTCTTCTTTCCAAGGTCCGGGAGCACAAATGTCGAAGCCTGAACCTAAACCTGGACCTGCCGACAACAAAATTCATCGGCTGAGTAACGAGTTACTCCGCGTATATAACAGAACATAACAAACAATATAAAGAATAACATTTACATGCATTTCATCACTTCACACATTAACTTACATATAAAATCAGTGTGCGGAAGTTAAACATTTACATTATGCTAATTTCTTTATTTTTTTTTTTTTCTTTTTTTTCTTTCTTTCTGTTCTTTCTTTCTTACTTTTATTTCTTTTCTTACTTTTCGTATTTCATATATTATCATTACATCAATACCCATTCACATGCTTTTGTAATAACTTAAGATACCGCTTTACCGTATAAGGAAAGAGGTTACTATACTTTACTTTACCGAGATACCACCCTTAGTACATTATCCGGTACGGACGGCTTAATTAGTACATTTTCCAGTACGACGGCTTACTTACTTTGGCATATATCTCGCCCTTTTTTATGGTATCCGGTGGTGCACAACACAACATACATTATCGCTTTTGTATGTCTTTCTTTCTTACTTACATACTTTTCTTACTTTGCTTTTGGTCTTACTTACATTTCATTAATATCTTTAATTCTTTATTCATACTTTTGCATCTTTTTTATTCGTGAGTACACAATAATACACCTCTTGTTTAAAATTCACCTAAGACTAACCGTCAATGGCCATAAGACATCTCGCCATAACGTCCCATACCACTACGTTAACCAGACCTAGGCAAGCTTGACTTTCATCAGAGGTTCGTTTACCTAATGGTATATCATGTATTAGGAACATAAAAGCAATACACAAACCATCATATTTCTAATGATTCAACAGTATAAAAATTACAGTTGGTCTTAAAAATATTCTTAAATCATGATCTAATTTCATTGTCACAATCCCTTGTTTGTTTAATCAAGATCAATATCCTAATCGTAATCATTTTTAATTAATAATAGTTTTATTAAATTATTAAACATAAAATCAACTCAAACATCATTAAATATCACAATTAGATCATCCATTCAATCCATCCACATCTCATTCTTCTCATAATTTGCAAACTTCAATAACTTTCCCAATCCCCATGTTGAATCATAAATAAATTATACATAATTCCTCACATCCTAACATAATAATTCTGTGATAATAAAACAGTATCTGCAATAGGTTCTTCATATCCTATGTTAACATTCCAATGATAATAAAATTATATCATCAATAGATCCTCTACATCAAATCAATAAATAATAAAACTATATAACAACTGGGTTCTTCACATCCTAATTTAATCGTTCACTAGTAATAAATTATGATCATAATTACAGTTCTTCACGTTCTAGTTTAATCATCCAGGAATCTTAAACTAAAAACTAAAAATCTAGTTCTTCACATCCTATTTTATCATTCATAAATAATAAAATGGGAATCAAATGTAGTTCTTCACATTTTAAGTAAATCATTCAATAACAGAGACTATAATCATGGTTTTTCACATCCTATTTTTATCCATCAAAATAATGAGACAATATCTTCACTAAGTTCTTCACATCCTAATTTAACCATCAAGAATAAATAAACAATTTCAGAAATGAGTTTTTCACATCTTATTTTAACAGATCAATCATAATAAACAAAAATCATAGACATATTCATGGATCCTACCCATCTTTACATCTTTCATTTGGTTTACTCATTTTTATTCATTATTTTTGGTTAACTATTCAAAATATTGGATACTAGATCTGTTATTTATCTCACTTGATCGTATCCCTACGTTCTATCGCTTACGAATAGGGTTCTACTTGATCTTCACGCCTCTTTTCCCTTTTCCTGGCTGAATCTTTGAACTCCTACCGTTCTTCTCTTTTTGATCTCTCAAAAACTCTCAATTTTCTCTCTTTTAGGTTTTAGAAGGCCTTGGAAAACTCTCCCACGAGTATAAAGGGGTATTTATACATTAGGAGCCCTAGAGACTCAAAACCCACGAAAACGCGCAAAAACACCATCCAACCGGCGTTTTGGGCGATCAATCACCGGCGCTTTTTTTTTTACTTTTTCGCTACTTTTTGTTCTTCTCTGATTTAGTGCAATTTATCTCTATAAATTCACTAAATCAAGTGAATTAAATGAGTTTTGAGATTCAAGATTTTAATGCATTGGTTTCTTCTAGGATTTACACATCGTTTTAAGTACAATTAATCAATAATTTAACTAATAAAATTTATGAAGACCATGAATTTAATGCGGGTCATTACATTCAGTCACTCCTAAGGTTAAGCAATCTAACCTTAGTTTTAAAAAAGAAAAAAAATATATTTATCTTAATTTTCTTTAGTTTAATCATAATTAAAGGGGTATACATGTGGACACGGCATTCGCCTAATTTTTTGGTAAACTCAATCATACCACAAGGCAATGACTGGAAGGCAAAGAGAAGGAAAAACTCACACCACCCAAGCAAACACACACACACACCACATGCAAACTCACACACACACACCACACACATGCAGCCCATGTAAGCTTCACCCTAGAGCTCTTCAAAACGGGTACCAACCGTTTGAGGCGCCAATTAGTGCCCATACTAAAAAAATGCTTTCCCCCTTCCCAAAAGAAAAAAGTACTAAAAAAATGTTGAATGATACCTTTAAAAAAGGCAACAGAAATCTCTCTAGCGAAGCCAGAAAGCCTCTTATTGGGCAACCACAAAATAGGGGACATGTGGTTGGAGAAGTCATTTCATAAGCCCCATGATTTTGATTTCTCCACACATTATTTGACACATAACAATAAAGTGGTGAAATAAAGGGAAAGAGATACCAAGTGGGGAGAAGTCAAAATCATGGGGAGCAAATGGAATGACTTCTCCCTTTTTTTTTTTTACCGCCACATGTCCCCTATTTTGTGGTTGCCTGCGACCACCTTTCCGGCTTTGCTGGAGACAATCCGAAGCCTAAAAAAGAGGTCATGGCGCCAGGGTTATGCAGAGGTCTTTCGCAGGCTGATCCGCAGCAGATCTTTATTCATACCAACCATCCTTCCCTCTGAAATGACACTAACTACCCTACCATGGTCGGCTTACACAAGCAAATAATGAAAGGTTATTTCCGTCCTTCTATACTCAAAGCAGTGGGATTCTTAGAAATTATCCAAAAAAAGGGTAGTCTAGTAAATTAGTACTACTCTGATGTGTGATGTTTGGAAAGAAGTGGGAAAGGAGACAGGGGTGGGACCCAACAGCCTTCTAACCTGATGTCTGATCTGTAAATGACTCAACATCCCAACGTGGCTTCGCTGGTATGAGAATCACGCCGTCAAGGACTCTACAACACTAGAATGCCCCTGAGTCTACAGTGAATCTCCGAGCTTATCCCCTCTTCCTACATTTTTGAACTGTGCTACTCGGTTCCACCGTTTAAAAGAAGGAAAATATTCACCTCCTCGGTGGGTGGGTGACGCAAATAGGGGGTTCTTGGGTCTCCTTTTCATCCTATGTCTCCCTCATTAAACTCTTTTTAACTATGGTTAAGATTCACTAAATCCTAAGGTTCACCCATCTACCCTTTGTTTAGAAAAAAAAAAATAAAAAAAATTTGACTTCAAGATTAGAAATTAACCCGAGTCAAAATAGGACAATTTTGTGAGAATGAGGAGCAATAGTTCACTCCTCGCCCATGGAGCGAACTATTGCTCTTAAAAGAATTAGTTAGGATACTCCCAAAGTGTACTCCTAAATATACACCGAAATCCTAACCATTTATATCAATTATTAAACAATTAAAATTAGAATTGATGTGATACTAGAAAAGACAAAATAATTCAACTCAAATCCTGACCCTTAATGGTTTGTTAAAAACAATTAGGATTTTAGAATATTAGCTAAGGGTGTCAATGTACCGGGCTGACCCACAGCTTGACTGTGCTTGACTGTCCTGTTACATAATTGGGCGATCGTGGGCTCAGAGGCTTAGGTTCGAAACCAATAGACTAGGATTTTAATAAGGTTTGGCCCAGTCCATTTTTTGGGTTGAAATGATATCAATAAGGCCTGATTACTACCCCCAAAATAGGTTGTATTTCTCGTCTTTTTTTTTAACCTAAGGGGGGCTAGCTTGAACCCGGCACGACTTGGCCTGATTAATTAGGAGACCAACACACACAACACGCATAGGTTCACATGAGGCTAAACCCAATTCATCTCACCAAAATGGCTCTTTGTGGGAGGAAAGAACCTTAGACGGACTAAGGTTAGCAATCGCAACACTTGATTACTCACACAAATTTTAAGGGAAAATAGTAAACTACCCGGGGTTCCAATTTTTAACGGAAGGGCCGGTCCTCATTGGTCCAGGCCCCAATTTTAAATAGTTACCTACTGTGGTTAGTATTTACTCATCCCTAGGGTTAAGCAATCCAACCATGGTTTAAAAAGGAAAAAACCAAAATCTTAATTTTAATTTAGTTAAACTTAACCAAGGTTAAAGGAGTGGTAAAAGAGACACGGGGATGCGGGGTAAGATATGAAATGGACCCATGGGTCTACTGAGCACTGCTCAATATTAAATCCTACAAATCTACAATAAAGAAAAAATACACGCACCAAACACAAAGAAAGAAACACACCCTAGGAATAACCCAGTGGTTGGTGCATCCCCTCCTTAGGAGGGAGGATCCGGGTTCGAGTCCAGTGCAGGTGGGCTTTGGGATTTCCCACACCTTTTTGGTATATACAAAGCACACAAACACACACACACAACCCTCACACACACCCTTATGCAACAAAACATACAGCATCCACACAACCCTCAAAAAAGAGGGCTGTATGGAGACTTAAAGGATACACATAAAACTAGTAACCCACCGATTTGTGATTTCCTACACTTTGTTGAGCAAACACTAACCCCTAAGACCATACCCAAAAAAATATAGACCGTACATTATAGACAATAATATCCTTTAACCTTTGTTTTCAACATTTTTACTTCCTACGTTCCAACCAAAAACTCTGATAGTCCCCTCCATCCAAAGAATAAAAAAATTGCTTCTATGACCCAAAATCTTCAAATTTCATATCCTAAAATTTTAATAATTTTCTTTATGCCTTAATTTTAGTTTTTTTTTTATAATCTGAAATTCTAAATTTTTCGGTTGAGGGTTTGGGATGTGAAACTCTTAATTGAGTTATATTTTGGATAATCAAACTGACATTGCACCATTAAAGGGAGGAAATCCGATGTCTTAACACTTTCTCTCATTGATATTTTCCCTAAATTAATTGATTTTTCTCAACCAAAAATTCAAGAAACCCTTTTCTCTACTATTGTTCCTTATCTTCACTGCTCTCTGTGGATCGACAATCTCTTTACTGTACTACAAAGTACCGCATATCTTTGAGCGAGATCAGAACTTTATTACAAAATCCCCAACAGATCCCCAGTAGAATTCTCCAACAACTCTCTACTCCCCAGCGGACTTCTGATAACAGTCCTCAGCAGCTTCCCCGGCAAAAGTCTTCAGCAGCAACAAGACAAGACTCGTCTATCCCCAGCAGTGGCCCATAAGAGCAAATCATCTTCTGGTCATACTCTACTCTCTGAGAGTAAAAGACGGCCATCAAATCCCCAGCAAGCCCTAATAAATGCAATTTACTAGCAAATATGAAAGCTAACTAAGCACATTTTTTTAAACTTTAGTAAAAGTCTATAACACTTTTCCAAAAAGCAAAAATATTTTCAGAACAAAATCTCTGGTACCACAATCTAATTATACCAACCAGCACTAAGCTGTCCCGACAAGACAACCAGAAGGAGCTGACACCGCTCATTCCTGCAAATCATAGTCAAGAGAATCATGGGAAAGCATCTTCATCTCCAGCATGACATTATTTTGCATCTAGGCTTAACATCATACCCAGTATGACAAAATCTTCCTAGCATCACTTAAAGTGAGCAATATCCTCTTTCAACGCTTTCGGGCCATTTCAGCATCAAAGCCAACCTGACTAGTACCTCCGAGACATGTTAGCTCAATATCAATCTGGCTAGTGCCTCCGGGATATGTCATCTCAATCTCAAATCTCAACCTGACTAGTGCCTGTAGGACATGTCATCTCAATCTCAAATCTCAACCTAGCTAGTGCCTCTAGGACATGTCATCTCAATCTCAAATCTCAACCTAGCTAGTGCCTCCGGGACATGTCATCTCAATCTCAAATCTCAACCTAGCTAGTGCCTCCGGGACATGTCATCTCAATTTCAATATATATCCGGCTAGTGCCTCCGGGACATGCCGCAATCCTTGACATCATCGTGTGTACCACTAACAAGCCGTCGGCTAGCGTCGCATCTTGTCAGCATCCTTTCGACACCCCATGTGTCCCTGACATTGTCATGTGTACCATTGACAAACCGTCGGTCAATGCCGCATCTTTGTCAACATGCCGACACACCTACATGTCCCCCTTTCAACACCCCCATGTGTCCCTGACATCATCGTGTGTACCATTGACAAACCGTCAGCTAATGCCGCATCTTTGTCAACATGCCTGATATTCGCTTAAAAGTGCTCTTTTTCACTAACATATTTTGAAGCATTATCGCATTCTTTTACGTAAAACTTGTATTCTTACAACTTTTCTACGTAAGGGTACCCTCTATTGCATAACACACACTGATCAGGTATATAGAAAGGAAAAATTTGGCTTACGTTTCCGTATTGTTTTAGCTTTTGCACTCTGTATTATGTCTACTGCCACTGCTAACTGACTTATCTCGGTAAGCGAGCAATTTTGTAGCCGAATTTTATAACTCTTTAATCCGAACCTGGATATAAGGCATGATCGTAAGATTAGCCATGACTGGCCCAAAAGCAAGGATGCTGAAACTAGTATTGAGGTTCGCCATTACCTCCAACATCTTCTACTTGTGAACCATCATGTGAGCCAAGTGTCCAGGAGACTTCCTGCTCAAAGCATCTACTACCACATTCGCCTTACCTGGGTGGTACTGGATAGTGCAGTCATAATCATTCAGAAGCTCTACCCATCTACACTGCTTCAAATGCAGCTCTTTCTAGGAAAACAGATACTTCAAGCTCTTGTGATCCGTGATCACATCAAATTGTTCCCTATAAAGGTAGTGACGCTAAATCTTCAGCGCAAAGACAATTACAGCAAACTCTAGATCATGTGTAGGATAGTCTTCTCGTGGTCTTTCAATTGCTGGGAACCATAGGCAATGACTTTCTCACGCTGCATCAGAACACATCCTAGCCTGATAAGTGATGCATCACTGTAGACTACGAAACCGCCACTCCCAGATGGAACTGTGAGAATAGGGGCCGTAGTAATTTTCTTCTTCAACTCCATGAAGCTTGCCTCACACTTCTTGCAAACTTAGCATTCTTCTTCGTAAGATAAGTAAGTGGAGCTGCTAAGCTGGAGAACCCCTCCACAAACCTTATGTAGTACCCTGCCAGGCCGAGAAAACTACGAATCTCGATAACACTCATCGACCTCTCCCAATTCATCACTGCCTCTATCTTCGTAGAGTCAACTGAAATACCCTCGGCAGATACCACGTGGCCAAGGAATGTCATCTTCTCCAACCAAAACTCGCACTTGCTCAACTTAGCATACAGGCTATACTCTTGAAGAGTCTGTAACATAAGGCGGAGATCTCTCGCATGATCTCCTGTGTCTTGGAGTACACTAGGATACCATCCACGAAGACGATTACGCACCGATCAAGAGATGGTCTGAACACCCGATTCATCAAATCCATGAAAGCAGTCGGCGCATTCGTCAGACCAAAAAGCATGACCAGGAACTCGTAGTGCCCATACCGAGTCCTGAAGGTAGTTTGAGAACATTTTCAGCCTTGATCTTCAACTGATGGTATCCGGATCTAAGATCAATCTTCGAGAAGAACTTCGCTCCCTTTAGCTGGTCAAATAGATCGTCTATCAGAGGCAATGGATAATGATTCTTGATCGTGACCTTGTTCAGCTGCTTATTGTCAATATACATCCGCAGCCACTCATCCTTCTTCCTCACGAAGAGCACAGGAGCTCCCCATGGTGAAACACTCAGCCGGATGAAGCCAAGGCCCTGCAATTCCTCCAATTGCTCCTTCAACTACTTAAGCTCAATAGGGGCCATCCTGTATGGAGCCCTAGAAATTAGAGCAGTGCCTGGAGTAAGCTCGATCGCGAACTCTATCACTCGATCAGGAGGCAAACCCGACAGAACCTCGGGAAAAATGTTTAGGTACTCACTCACAACTGGAATGGTTGAGGAGTCTCGCACCTCCAAACTCGAGAGACTAAGGGCTGCAAAACGAGCAATGTCTCTCCTCTGTATCCCTCGGAAATGAAACTGCTTCACACCCTCTGGCCTAAAGTCCACCCTCTTTTCAAAACATGCTACATGCTCACGGTGAGTCGAGAGCCAATCCATCCCTAGGATGACATCAAAGTCCAAGTCTTGGAACTCAATAATGATCAGATCAACTGGCAATTCATGCTGTCCAACTTGCACAACACAACCTCGATACACTTTGTCTACATCAACTGACTTGTCGAGATAAAAGAATGCGTTGATCCAGTGTCAATCAACACACGCGCTAAGCACTCGCTAATGAGCAAGGCGCCTAAATATTTAAACTAACTTACGTAAAAAAATTTCACAAGTCACACATTATATAAGTAACATGTTGTACTCATAGGAAATCATAGCATATATATATAACATCAAAATTTCATAACTAGAGCAACTTTGACTTGAGCGTATCTTGCACAACATCATCTGATGCATGTGCGTCCTGCTCTGTCATGGAGAAAACCCAACCCTGGTTTACCCTGTGAGCCGGTTGGGTGGGTTGTAGAAGCCTGGAAGCTTGTGAAGACCCCTGCTATGAAGTCTGCCTAACTGGAGGTCTAACTCCTTGCAGCCTGGCCAGTAACTGCTTCCGTGGGCAATCCCTAATCATGTGGCCCTGATCACCATAGTGGAAGCAACCCCCTAGAAAGTCTACGACACTCCTCAGCCTTGTGCCTTTTACCACAAACAGCGCACTCCTCAAATGGTGACAATGCCAAGGATATGGGTAGCGCATATCTAGTGGCCTATGTAGCAGTAGGGCAAGGTGCCTGTTGGGCAAAAGGAGGCCTCTGAGCTTGCCTAGGCTGAGAAGTCTGATATGGAGCCGTCTTGGCCCTCTTCTCAAGCAGTGTTGAGCCACTGGACTATCCTCGAAACATGGCTCTTCCCAGGCCACCATCTCTTCTCCTGAGAAATTCCTCATAATTCCTCTCACAATCTTCGCCTTCCCCACAATATCCCTCCAGGTCTCTACCTGGAACATAGAAACCCTATCACGGATGAAGGACCGTAATCCATCCTCAAACTTTCTGACTCGCATACTCTCAGTAGCGATCAAATGTGGACCAAACCTTAACATCCCAATGAACTTAGCCTTATACTCGGCCATGCTCGTCTCTCCTTGCTCAAGAAGCACAAACTCTCTCACCTTCTGCTCCTTGACAAATGGGGAAGTACTGCTCAAAAAATGTATCCAAAAACTCTCCCCATGTTGAGGGTCCCCTGCCTTGGACACATCCCTCTGTCTCTGGGCAACTCTCCACCATTGTTCGGCTTCGCCCTTCATCACAAAGGAAGTCCACTCAACATGCTGCTCATCAATGCAACGGAGTACCCGAAAAGTCTTTTCCAACTACATAATCCATGCTTCTGCAACCATGGGATCAAGAGTCCCATAAAACGTAGAAGGCCGTAGTCTTCGAAAAGCCTCTAGTCTCGTAGTGTGATGTACCGGAGGAGGTGCGGGTGCAGCCACAGTAGCAGTAGTCTGCCTAGCTGTTAAAAGAGTCACCGCCTCGGCAATTGACTCGAGAAGGTGCATAAAGTCGGGCTGTTCCTCGCCCATTGGGATCTCTCCTTCAGACCTTCTAGTCTGATAACCTCTACCTTGAGCGCCACATCTCATGATAACAATCCTAAGGACAGTAGCAAAACATCAAGCTCTTGAATACCGCATGCAGTTCAATGAGCACTTATTGCTTTATATAAGCATCGTATACATCAGAGTATACACATACTAGTATAAGCATACCAAGGAAATCCTAGCGATGCTAAGTTCTCAACTCGGTGAATGAGTTAACCGGTTACATGATAAGACTAGATGACTAGTTTATACTAGGAATCTAAACTTCCTAGATTGACCTAAGGACTTGCTTGATACCCATTATGTCACGGTATCAAACTTAAGTTAAGAAGTTCATCTGAGTTCTAAGTTTAACTCCGAGAACATGCTTCCACTTAGAAGACGAATTAGCCCAATGGAAACTAATCCCTAGGCTCTGATACCAAGTCTGTTGTAACCCAAAATACCCCCTATGAGTTAGGGCTACTTTAGTTCGTGACTGCTGTGTCATACAATCCTGTATAACACATAAGGCATACATACTATGAGCATGGGTTTCGGAACCCTGAAAAATCTCACGGGTTTAGAGTCCCCACCTATTCATTCAGAATGGATAAGTCTATGGGAAGTTGGATAAGGTCTTGGTCTGTAAATTGAGATCAAGATAAGAGGTTCGGTTAAGTCCGGAGAAGGTGTTAGGCACCCCGAGGCTACTGTTTTTCAATGGTTCCCTACTCCCTAAGATTAAGTCAATTGATGTCAATGTCTTGCTAAAATATCTAAGTGTTTAAAGTGATACTAATCTAAGAAAGAAAAGTTAACTAGAGTCGAAACCAGATTGGGTTGCCTACGTATTCACATTAGGGTAAGATTAGACTGAGCGTAGTTCTAGCACATAAACCTGTGCTAAGGCTAGGGGGTGTGTGTGCACCAAGGGTGGCTAATGGACTAGTCCGGTAGACTAGGGTTAGGTTGATCGAGGTTAGCCAAATACAAGGTATTGGGCCTAGTAGGTCAAGGGGTAGTCCGGTAGACTAGGGTTGGGCCCAGTAGGCCCAAAAAGGAGTTCGACCAAGGTTAGGATTGCTAACTAGGGTTAGGTCAAATTAACTGTAGTTTGGGTTGCTAACTATAGTTGGAAAGGTAAAGTCAAGCCCGGTAGGCTAAGGTTGAGCCTGGTAGGCCAAGGATAAGCCCGGTAGGCAAAAGGATGAGACCCGGTAGGCCAAATCGGATTTAACGAGGTTAAGGTTTGCTAATCGGGGTTAAATGAGTGTTAACCATGGTTAGGATTGCTAATCATGGTAAAAAGTCCATAAATTGATTTTTTTTGGTATTTTCATATTTTTTTGATTTTTCTAAAATTTGTTAAGATTTTTTGTTGATTAAGAATTGCTTAACCATGGTTAAGCAGTCTAACTAAGGTGAAAATGGTCATGGAGGATATTTCTAGAATCCAGAGAATATTTTTGATTTTTTGATGATTTTTTTTCAGAATTTGTTGGGTTAAGGAGGTGCTTAACTATGGTTAAAAATTAACCCAAGATAGTTTTAATCATGGTTAAGTGTCCAGTTAGGTCAAAATGGGTCCAGGGAGCATGGTAGGGCCTAGAATGGCCTCCTACCTTGCCTGGGCCCTGTACAAAGCCCAAAAAAGTTAAAAATTAGAAATGGAAGTAATTGAATTACCTCCCTCCAATTTGATTTTTAACCCTGGTTTGCAGGGGTTTAACTGAGGTTAGGAAGTGAACCAGAAGAAAGTAAAAGCACAGGGGGATAGCCTGATGTCCAGGGAATCCGATGGGCCTGGTTTGGGCCCAAGAAATAGTTTGGAGTGGGCCTCACAGGGGCCCAAAGTCACTGCAACAGAAAGCCTGTATTGGCGGTAAACATATTACCGCCAACCTAAAAGCCTTGATTTTCTGGTCTAGCGGTAAATAATTTACCGCTAAGATGACTGACTTGATTTAAAGCAAAACTAACCCTGGTTAAGGGTTGAGTTAAGGTCTGAAATTTTGTAGGGACTTAGCCAAGGTCCAGGGGTACCTAACCATGGCCCTGGAACTGACCAGGGCCTTAACTAACCATGGTTAAAGGACAGTTACAGGGAAGGGTCAAAAAGGGCGATAGATGGCGACTACCGCTATTTACTGGTTTTTTTTTAAAAATGTTTTCCCCTTTACGAGGCTGCACCACAAGTCACCAGGGGTAGCCTCATGACTTGAAGAACCCCCAACACTTAGGGAGGGCAAAGTAGGGTTGTGGGGTCTTACACCTGTGTATGGAACCTCCAAGGTATTCCCCCACACCTATGAGGAAGGTGGGGGGTACCTTGTCATTGGCTAAGCCAATACTGAAACATAAATAACTAGACGAAGTGGACCCATGGAATAGGACCAAGGGTCCTTACAATGCTGAAACAAAATAAAAACAGAAAAATAACAGGGGATAGGGAAGCTACCCTTTAACAATAGGTACGGGCTGAACAGAGGAGGTGCAGCAGGGTGGCAGCAGGTGGTGGTGGTGCAAGGTGGTGTCTGTAGAGGTCTGAGACCTTGCTAAGTGGAGGTGAGAGGCTCAGGGAGGCGGAGTGAGGCTGGGTGAAGGCTAGAGGTATTTCAGCAGGGTTTTCTTATGCCAATTCAGAGTGAAATTGCACTGAGGGGAGGTGGTGGTTTTATAGGTGAAGGGGAAGGCTTAAGGGTGAAATAGGCATATGGGATGACGTGGGGGACTAATGGGAGCAGGCCCAAGGTGGCAGGAATGGAGCTGATACGCATTCTGTAAAAATCTTGGAATGGAGGTAATATGATTACCGACATTCCTGATGAAGGCTACTGCAGGGTGTCAGTAATCAAATTACCGCCAGAGAGGAGTTTTGCCATTTTGTGCCACACCCTCGCACAAGTGGGCCGAAAGTGAGATGGGGCTTTCTGTTTTGGGGTGTTTGCCGCCTGATTTCGAATTTTTAAGGGGTAAGTCCCACCTAAAAGGTCCCCTAAGGTTGGTGGGCCCCTGTTTGGGCCCACAAAGGCCTAGGCTTTGGTTTTTCAAGGTTTTTGGCTTGGCTTGTGGGCCTTGAGCCCGTGGGATTCATAACTAGGTTTGGCTAGGGTTTAGGCTAGGGCTAGGACTAGGTCTAGGGTTAGGTCTAGGGCTGACCTAGGATTTAGCTAGGGTTAGCATAGGGTTTAGGCTTAGGGATTGCTAATGGGCCTTGAGCCCAAATGGCTTGGGTTCTAGGGTTCGCCTAGGGTTTACGGTATAGGGTATACCTAGGGTTTAGGGTATACCTAGGGTTTTGCTAGTGTATAGGGTATACCTAGGGTTTAGCTAGGGTTTAGGGTATACCTAGGGTTTTGCTTGTGCTTCACCTAGGGTTAAGTCTAGGGTTTGGTTAGGGGTTTAGCTGGGGATGACCATGGTTAATGGTGGTTAACCATGATTAAGCAGGGTGTAAAAATTGGGTACCTTACACATACCACCCTGTGAAAATACACAAGCATATACTTAGCGGAAACAAAGCGGAAGCAATTTATCATAAAACACTCGTATCATTAGGTTCAAGTTTGAACCAACAGAATCATAAAAAAATATGAAGTATGAAGTGGACAAGTCCCACTCTCACTACTATCAAAATATAAGTATACTCTCCCTCACTCTCTCAGCAATAATCTAGATATGACCCCCTATCTAGAGTTTCATCATCCTGATTATGATCTATGGTAGGATCCGGCTCGTAGTACTCTTGTTCTATCCAAGGCTCCGGAACACGGATGTCGAAGGGAACATGTGCACCTGCCGACATAAAATGTACGACTGAGCATGGAATACTTAGTGTTTACAAACTACTAGCTAACAATGAGATAATATCATGGACCATGCAAAGACATAGAGCCGTAGAGAAAAGAAATTTGCAAAACCCCATACTAGTTCCAAAACCATTTCCTTATGAGCTTCTTATGAAATCCAAAATCATATGAGTCTTATGATCGTATGAGAATCAAGTCTTATGAGTTCATTGAGTTCCTTAGAGTTCTGAGTGTTCTTATGAGTTCCTTAGAGTTCTTATGAGCCATAGAAACTTAGAGCACTTATGAGCTTATGATCCGTAGAGACTTAGAACACTTATGAGCTTATGATCAGTAGAGACTTAGAGCACTTAAAGACTTTGAGATTCACTTATGAGCTTATGAGATCCTTATGAGCATAACTTAGAGCCAGACCTTAGCACCTGTGAAAAGACTTAGAGTTGGACATATAAATACCCTTCATCGAATACATAGAAGTGGCCTACCAAGATCCTTGACCAACCTTCCCGTTGGCTTTATCCAATTCTTATGAGATTACTTTGAGCCCGATATGACATATCCTTGGATATGCTCTATCCTTGACCAACCCGATGTTTGGCTTTATCAATGCGTATGAGCTTGGTAGCTTATGAGTTCTTAGAAAGTCCTTATGAATGCTTCGATAAACAGCACTTATGAGATCTCTTTCATTTTCTCACCAAGGCTTGCATATCATTTAATAACTCCAGCACTCCCCTACCGACTAATTCTATTGTCTCACTCTCCAACCTAACTTTCCCTTTCTACTTTGATCTCATATGGACACCCCAAGCATATCTTTCCCTTTTTATTCCCATCATCTCACATTATCATAACTCATCTCACCTAGGGTTGTCACTGGTTAACCATTTAATTAATTATCGGACTTACCTTTCCCTACTTAGAAGGGTAAGGGTAAGGGTAAGGATTAGATAGGGAAGAATGAGTAATAGAGAATTTTCTGATAGGTAAGGTATGAGTAAAAGTCTTATCCCACCTTTTATCGGATGGTAATTGGTAATTTCATATATTTTCTTAAACCCTAATTTAGCTATATTCATGCGATTTAGACCGGATAGGTGGTAGAATTCGATCACTTTTATGAGACTATATTATTGCTTTATGGGCGAGGATGATGTGTTTTGCTTATATTATTGCTTCATGGATAAGGATGACATGTTTTGCTGAGATTTTTTTTGTAATTTGATTACTTTATTGTTATGCATGAATAAGAACAATTTGTGTATGAGATACATAATTTAGATTTTATTGAGATTTTTTTAAATTTTGTTGTTATGCATGAACTAGGAAGCATGGATATGGTGATACTTAGATACAGCGATATGAGCGATACGGTGGAAATTATGAAAAACAACTAAGTTTTACCTTAGAGTGTCATATCCGATACGGCAATACGGGTACGGCGATATGAGTATGTTTCCATTTCCAAAGTATCTGTGCTTCCTAGTGTATGAATAAGAATAATTTGTGGCACGAGATACGTAATTTATTTAATTTAACATATATTTATTAGATTTTACCCGATTACCTACTAATTTACCTAATTATCAAATTATTCAATTGTAAATTACCTCAAAATTTACCCAATTCCTGATTACCCGATAGGTAATTAAAAATCTTTACCCTAATGGAGAGGGTATGGATAAAAGAAAGAGCAATTCTAGCTACACTTTCTTTCAAACTCACTTTCTTTATGAATAAACATGTGTTACTGTCTTCAAAGAGAAAGACATGTGTTTTCAACTAACACTCTCTCCATTCAAAATAAAAAAGAGAGCCAGTCTTAAAAGAAAGTGATGCTAGTATTATCCTAAAAATTTTCCTACCCTATAGGGTAAGGGTAAGACGAGATGACCCATAAACTTGGTCATGAAAAAAAAAATTCAGGTAGTTCTTAACCCCTGGACATTGTATATATCATACCTGCCTAATCATTCTCAACAAAATCATCAGTAGTTAATAACATTATCAATCGGCCATCACTTGTCCCGTACAAAAAATCCTGGTTCCGCCCCTGTTTGTTACAAAATCTCTCATGGTGCATACTCCAACCATCTTCTCTCTCTGGACAACTCACACACACGTCTCTCTCTCTCCTGCTTCTCAATCTCTCACATCTCTCCTGTTTGCTATTTAATTTTGGAAGACCAAATCACAAAGGGGACTAATATATTTCTTTCTTTGCATGCATATACCTTTCGAAGACCATGAGGACAGGAGATTAGATCATAGTAATCGCGAATGAACTCAAGGAGCGTTCAATCGCACCCACAGGTCAACACATGTCCCTTTAAACCTTCTAACTGTAGTTAAGATTCATTAATATATATATATATCACTCTGCTAATAATAGTACAAGGAGTATGCAAAACTTTACTTGGACATAAATACCCTTTAACTTAACTTATTTAATACATAACTTATAATATAACCAAACTTTAATTAAGTCAATATTTAATATTATGTGGGACCCATTATTAAAAGAGAGTTGGTTTAGGACTCTGCCATATGTTAGGGAGGAATTCTAATTCTATAGAAAGAGAGTCTCTCGGGAAAAAGAGTTGGTTTAGGACTACCATATTTTAGGGAAGACAACCATTAATAGTATGTATCTTCCTATAATCTCCAGACCCTGATTGATCAACCCTTATAAGAAGGACGTAGAAATTTCGGATTGGCACTCGAGAGCAACCAAGAAAAGATAAATAAATTTTCTAATAATAACTTTAAATTAATATAAGAAATATTAAATTTAATTGCTCAATTATATGTATATAAGATATAATATTATAATTAAAAACTATTTAATATAAAGAGGATAACATGACGTCTAATGAAAATATATTAAAAATTATATATTTTTTCTAAATTATATTTTAATAATGAAAAAATTATACGTGCAAGGCACGTGCACTTTTACTAGTACATATATATATATATATATATATGGAAGGATACTAATGAGTCATGCTCATTAAAGCTTTAAATGAGCGGTACTTTTAGAAAGATGCACGAAACATGATACTCTTTTTTTTAATCCAACCTGTAAACACCCCAATTTTGCACCCTTGTTTTCTCTTTCCACACCTTTAAAAATCCTTTCAAAAACCTTCTTTTAAAACTCTGTTTCTCTGTACTTCGGTTTGCAGAAATGCTCCTAAGGCAAAAAATGACCAAAATACCTTTTAAAAGTGCTGAAAAACTCACATTTTATCCAAAATATCTTTCTGGATTTTATCAGTCCAATTTAAGCTATTTTTTGGATCAAATCGGGCCTAAAATGGTAAAAATGACCAAAATACCCCTGGAGTGAAAATGACCAAAATACCCCTGAGAAGTTCTGAAAAAGTGACATTTTATCTAAAATATTTTTCTGGATTTTATCAGTTCAATTTCGGTTGTTCCTGGGCTCAAATCAAACTTAAAACGGGAAATCAAGTTTTCGGCGAATCGGAGAGCGACACATGGCAAAAAACCCATTTTTTGGGACCCAAACAGGACCTGCACCTTTTCAAAAGGCGCGGAGCCATGTGGGCCCCACCTGCACTGCAAACATCATTTTTTATTATTTTTTTACTGATAATAAAATATAGTAAATCTTGTCATTTAAAGCTGCGCGATGTCATTCTTATCCGCATTCAATTTTGCCGCCGTACTATTCACACCACTTTACTATTCATTATTTTAATATTAATCTTGCTCTTTAAAACTTCACAGACATTATTCCGAAACACTATAAATACCCCCATCCCTTCCTTCATTTTTCACCAATTCCTTCTCATTCTCTCTCCTTTTCCGATTTCAAAATACTTCTTAGCGCCCGGATGCCCGAGAAAGTCAATTGCGAAGGGTTGATTATCGGGACCTCTTTTCAGAAATCGTTTTAGATTTTTCGGAAGGTAAATTTTCTAAAAAAAACTCTATCTTGCTTTGTCTTTAAGTATTTTAAATCACTTTTAAAAGTTGTTTTTCAAAATTGTTTAACTGTTTGCCTTGCTTAGTCGAACCCTTGCCCAAATCTCAGTCCAAATATAGCCTTATCTAGTCAAACCCCTGTCCAAATCCCAGATCAAATATAGTCTTGCCTAGTCGAACCCTTACCCAAATTCCAATTCAAACTTAGTCTACCATG
This sequence comes from Tetracentron sinense, assembly GCA_015143295.1. Classification (NCBI taxonomy): domain Eukaryota; kingdom Viridiplantae; phylum Streptophyta; class Magnoliopsida; order Trochodendrales; family Trochodendraceae; genus Tetracentron; species Tetracentron sinense. The sequence continues at coordinate 12,893 of JABCRI010000370.1, read as the reverse complement.
TCGAACCTCGGTTCAAACTCTGGTTCAAACCCTACTCGCCTTAGCCTACCCTGTGGAACCTCGGTTCAAACCCTAGTTCAAACCCTACTTATCTTAACCAAACCTCTGTCTGAACCTCGGTTCAATCCTTACCAACCTACTCGAACCTCTGCCCAAACTTCGGTTCAAATCTAACCTATCCTGCCGAACCTCTGTCTGAACCTCGGTTCAAACCCTAACTCAACCCAATGCTCCTTGACATAAACTAAAACTGTCCAGAAGCTCCCCAGAAAGAGCTTAAAAGGCCCAAACACTCTTGAATATGAGCTTAAACCATTCAAAAATACCCTAACATCCAAAGAAAAATCCCAGCCTATCAAACACCCACAATCCAAACAAATCAAATCAAACCATCAACTACCCTTTGGAATTACGTGTGGCTTGATTCCACTAACAGTGGATACGTAGGTAACCCCGATTGGGTTCAGCTCACCCAAGATAGAGCTCCTATCCTGTCCATACTTATTTCAACATGTATATTACTGTTCATATAATATCTATCAAACATATAGATGAAATGCAAGCTTCTCTTATAGTTTCCCCCACTTTAATTCAGACTTAGGGAGTATGTAACCATCTCCGGATGGGAGTTTAGGTATGTCTAACACCTTCCCCTAACTCAAATGAATTCTTACCTTGAACTCTATTTCCAGACCAAAGCCTTATCCAACCTTTTCAAGGATCCTATTTTTTTTCACAATCTTAATAGGTGGCAACTCTCTCTTTTCTACATTTTTAGCATTATTTCTCCTTGGGTTCATTCCTGATCGGGAGCAGGGTTAAAATCCCGGGTCTATAGCTTGACAACTCTACTAAGGAGCATTCGAGCCAAAACCTAAATCTGAACTGAACAAGGAAAACCATATCAGAAATTTTCAATTACATTTATATGTTGCTAATTTTACTAATCTGTACATATGCTAACTTATGCTTCTATCATTCATCGAATCTCAGACATTTGTTTGCCAACTGAGCAACATGCTTAGGATTCTATTTTTTATTCATTGCTTGATTTTGATTATTGCATTCATATTCATATTCATTTCATATCAGAATAAGAATCCTTTCACCTATCTAATTTAGATCCGGTAAGCTTGCAATCGAGGGATGGTTATCCCCGATGCTGGAGCCTAAAGATCTGTGGAAAAGCACTGGTTGTAGACCGAGGGATGGTTATCTTCGGTAAACGCGACTGGTCTTTCTCGCTTGCACCAATCGTCCATTTTCAGGTATGTTCTATACCGAGGAGTCGTATATACGGTCAAGTGCTCCTCAAACTTTTAGACAAAAACCTTGTATACACCAGTATAAGCATACAGTTTATAGGTCTTTGTTTGGGCATAAATCAAGAGCACCCGTCAGGAAGGACTACCTTATCCCTATTCTGCTATTAGTTTAAGCTGCTCCTACATCATTTGTTCAGGTATAGGGACAATCTTATCTCTATACTTAACCATTTTCGAAGCTTGTGTGAGCCTTGGTTGCTAGATAGGTCTAACCCTATTCTTTTCTAAGTTAGCAAGACGTTGTAAGGGTTAAGACCCTAGAATCTAGACGAATCATATGAAAAAGTCATTGATTCATATTTGATCTTGACCCATTGGGCTCTGGCTCCCAACAACCCAGATTAGTGAAATGGACCTCTATCCACTCACCCCATTGTATCACACATGTTGAGCTAACTCACCCTTCATTTCAATTTATTAAAGATTCATTTCTTTCATCTAATTCAATTCAAATTCATTCATTTCATTTGTGTGTATCAACACCATTCAACATGCTAACAATTCAAATTATATGCATTAGTCTTAGGACTTTCCGCACCCATCTTTCTTTGTGTACATTCATATTCATTACCAGACAAGGGGCAACGTCTCATGTCAAAATGTCCTCCATTAGATCATATGTGTGTAGCATCACTACTTTCATCATTGTCTTAATTCAGTCTTCATTCAGCATCTTGATTGTCACCTGATCCATCTGTACATGCCTCTTATTGCCACCCAGTTCACAGCACCCTGAGCAAAAGTAAAGCTATTCGCCCTCTTTGAGATGACTCTGGTAAGTACGAGATTGACTGATCGAGATGAGCAAGTTGTAGAAGGTGTGAAAACCGACCCTGACAGCCCAGAATCACCTCAACATATACTGCAACAAATCCCTTATTTAGAGGCGAGGGTATTTGAAACTGAACAAGGCATCCTAGAACTAAAAAGGATCATGAAGGATATCTTGAATGCCGTGGGTAGGAAACAACCGTCCTCCTCCTCTATCCCTATCGTCGAACCACTTGCCTTAAACCGATCAAACTAACCATCTTATAATCCACCACCTCTACATCTACCATCTCACAACCCACCACCTCCACATCTACCATCTCACAACCCACCACCTCCAAACCCACCATCTCACAACCCATCACCTCCAAATCCACCATCTCATAACCCATCACCTTTAAATCCACCATCTCACAATCCATTGCTGTTAAACCAATCATCCTTCAGCATCCCACCACCACACATTGACCAGTATGAGGAAGATGAGGTAAGGATTGCATAGAATACAGAGCATCTAAGCATATCAACCAGCTCGGCCCACACCCCCAAACTTCTACAAAGACAGGATTGAGAGGTTAGAACAATTGGTAAAGAGGACCTAGGGGTCCTACAACTTTGTATCCACTGACTTCCGAGATATGTGCTTGCATCCAGGGATTCAATTGTCTTGTGACTTCAAAATGCCCGAATTTGAGAAATATAACAAAAAAGGATGCCCGAAGACATACCTAAAAGTTTACTGTGGAGAGTTCTAGCTAGAGCATAGTGACAAGCAGTTGGTGCAGCTATTTCAAAGAAGTTTGAAGGGACCAGCCCTACAATGGTTCACCAAGGTTGACCCAACCAAGGTCCACACATGGGAAGGCCTCTGTGAGGCGTTTGTTACTTGGTCCCACAGAGAGCAGATCTAGAGAGAATGTCTCAGAGAGAGAATGAATCATTTTTCGAATTTCTGTTTGATGGAGGGAAAATGCTAGAAAGATGAACACTCCTCTACCCGAGGATGAGTTGGTGACCACGTTCCTCCGCACACTCAAGCATCCATTCAAGACTTTGCTAGTAGCCCAACCTATTTGCAATTTCAGCATTATGGCCAAATGTGGGGCCATAATTGAGGCTACAATGGGAGATGTAGGAGCAGTTGACATGTTCTCAGGATCCAAAGGGGCATCATCATCTAGTCGTCCTCAACCATCGCGAAGAGATACACAAAGAAGAGAGGATGAGTTGCAAATGGTGACAACAATGCCTATCCATATTCCCCGTTTACCCCAGCAACCCCGACAACCCGAGCTAACTCAGCAACAACTTTCCTCGCAGCAGAGGACATTTGAGTAGAAAAATAGAAGAGCCTTCTCACTCATGGCATATACAATGACGTAACTCCTCCCTTATCTACTAGATAAGAAATTGGTCACGCTGAGGGAACCCAAGCCGCCACCAGTCATACTACCAAGGATATATAGGACTGACTAGCATTGTAGATATCATCAAGCCCCGGGGCATTCCACTGATATGTGTTTTGATCTGAAGCATGCAATCCAAGACCTGCTTGAAACGGGAAAGATCCAGTTTGAACCAGGAAACACCGACATCAACCAAGCCCCTCTCCCTAATCATGCAGTAGCGGGAAACCGAGGTGCACCAGCCTGAGCCACTCGATAGCCGACTTTGAGCAGTCTCACCATTTTTTTGTCTTTTTGGTTTATTCCTTAATTTTTCTTTTTTGTGCAAATGACCATGATGGCCCAAATCGAAGTCTTTCTAGTTAGTTAGCATATTGGCCAGTGGCCACCTGTCTTATTTTCCGCTATTGAGTTTATACATCCTTTCATACTCTAATGAAATTTCCCACTTTTGTTGAATTTTTCTTGTTTATTATTCCGAGATGCCTAATTTTGAGAACTGAACTAGATTCTAAGCCTGGAAAGGATAATTCATCGGGTGAGTAATCTAAAAACTCACGACTACTCTGTTCCCCAACGATTTCGAGGCGAGCTACCAATCCATCAGAGGACAAGAAGAAAAGGAGAGACGAAGACCTCTTCGAACTATCAAGCATCAACATATTTGAACGAGGATAATGCAATGACTACACATGCTCTTGACCAATCAAAGAAAGGATAGGAGGCCATCCTTGGTTAACCCTTGAAATCCCTTCGTACCCATGCAATAACATACGTTAGTTAGCCCATTGAGCCTAATAGCCTTTCTTTTTAAACTCATACACTACAGCACCCTATGAATGACAAATCAACAGCAGAATCCAACCTATCAAAAGCGAAGGTTATTTTGAACCACGGCATGACCTGATTCCATTGATCATGGATACGTAGGCAACCTAAAAATAGGTTCGGTCACATTATGACAACTTTTCATCAATACCAGACAACTGTCTTTAAACAGAGTAAAAAAAAAAGAAAAAAAGAAGAAAAGAGAAAAAACAAAGAAAGCGAAGGAAAAAAGAAAGAGCAAAAATGAAAAATCTCCAAAATGATGAAGAGAGGCCAACTGGTTCCGTCTCTGTATGTAACATCAAAAACATACCAGAGGGTGCCCTACCCCACAAGAAAACTTTGAGCCTCAATCGCTTCTACCCCTACAACGTTTCATCCTAGTAACTAAGCCCTCTTTGATCTTTGAAAGGTCTTGAGCATCAGTGGTCAGAAGCATTAATCTTTACCATTTTACCAGGCAATGACGGGGAGAAGGCAAATTAGCTTTTCAAAAATTGCAGGCTTAGTGAAAACAAGAAATGACACTGAGGCACAAAAATTATGTGAGCCCAGCCCTGACATTGTTGTCAGGGGCAAAAAAGAGAACAAATTAATCAATTATGCAGGCATGAGTGAAAACCGGAAACGGCCTCATTGCGCAAAAATTATGCGACCCCAAGACTTTGTTATTCCAAGGAAAAAAAGGGGATAAAGACAAATTTCTAATTTCACGGGCTTAGCATGGAATTATCAATCCTGCTAGAGCGCAAAAATAATGTGAACCCAGTCCTTGTGAAACCTGTTAAGGTCCAGGGTAAAAAAAGGAAAATAAAAAAGTTCAAGCTTTCAGCAACATACAATCAAGCTCCACCAACAACAATCGGCTAGTACAATCAAGCACTATCTTATGCATCAGGCATCTAGCGAGGACATCTAGGAGCAGACTTACCTATCTATCTCAGAAGCAATCAACCCAAAATTTTTCAATTCCTTTCTAAGGCAAAGGAATCCTAGCTAGCCTTCCCATCAACAGGCAATATCAGACATCTTTCAAGTTACTTATGTCAATTTGTTAGTCTGTTAGTCTATCACCAAGACATCGGTCTGTCATGTCAGGTCAATCAGTCAGAGTTATGTCCTCACGCAGGTCAGCTCAAACTTCGCTAATCCTTCAGTGGTACAATCGAATCTCCTGAACTGGAGACTGGTCCGAGCAGATTATTTCAGTTGGAAAAATCCAGGCATAAACCTCAGTGCAGTATTGATACATCAGGCAGAGGGTAGATATCAAATAGAGGCTCAGGGTCATGCTCCATCCTCTCACTCCTTATACCCCATCATTCATTTGCTTGCTTATGGGTAAGCCACGTGGCTATCCCCTCTCATGCATTTACATTTTGCTTGCTCATGAGCTAGCCGTGTGGCAATCTCCATTTATACATATATCACATTCATTTTCTTGCTTTGCATTCATGTCCGGTGAAGACAGTTGTGTAACCAATCCTCACTAACCTTACATTTTGCTTTCTCATGGGTTAGTCGTGTGGCTTTTTACATTCATGCATTTTGCTTGTAAAATGAAACAACCACGTGCTTGTCTCGATTCATCATACACTCTGCTTGCTATAAACTTGCTCGTGGACTAGCCATGCGGTTATCTCCACTTATACATATGTTTGCTTATTTGTGCTAAAGTGGTTATGCGATCCCTTCAAATCTGACTTCATGTATCTTGCTGGCATCTTACCCGGTGAGGCAACCGTGTGGTTGTTTGCACCATGACATAGTACCTAGTGGGGCAATCGTGTGGTTGTCTACACCATGGCATAGTACCCGATGAGGCAACCGTGTGGTTGTCTGCACCATAGCATAGTATCCAGTGGAGCAACTGGGCAGTTGTCAGCACTAATTGCATCTTACCCATTTGTTTGAAGGAGTAACTGAACGGTTGTCTAATCGACCTTCAGTTCTAGCCTCTCATGAAGCTGGTTGTGTAACCAACCTTCACTCATTTGCATCTTTCACCACACATCACTGCATTACTTGTTCACACTTAAAGGAGTAACTGACACGGTTGTCTGATCGACCATCAGTTACGGCCTCTTGTGAAGCCAGTCTTGTACACTTCACTACACTACAATACTTGCTCACTCTTAAAGGAGTAATTGACACGGTTGTCTGATTGACCATTAGTTGCGGCCTCTTGTGAGGCCAGTCTTGTACACTTCACTGCACTGTAATACTTGTTCACTCTTAAAGGAGTAACTGATACGGTTGTTTGATCGACCAGCAGTTGCGGCCTATTGTGAGACCAGTCTTGCGCACTTCACCACACTGTACTGCATTACTTGTTCACTCTTAAAGGAGTAACTGACACGGTTATCTAGATCGACTATCAGTTACGGTCTCTTGTGCAGCCAGTTTTGCAACAATCATCATTAATTTGCATTTCACCCACTAATATCATGCACCCCGCTATTTGGTCGTGTGATCGATTAGCAGGCAGCTTTATATACCATATCCCTCTCCATCCCCAGCAAGAGCTGACTTGGCACAAACACACCCTTTCAGTCGTCACCCTTCAATCATCCAACCTAGGGCAAGCAATCTAAATAGAAATTCACTTTCTCCTCTGTCTTTTCTTAGGTTTTCCACACCCATGTGCAAAATTGAAGTGTTATCAACCTTTTTCGTTCACGTGCCCATACCCTTTGATAAAGTAGGGCAATTGTAAACACCCTAATTTTGCACCCTTGTTTTCTCTTTCTACACCTTTAAAAATTCTTTCAAAACCCTCTTTTAAAACTCTCTTTTCCTATGCTTCGATTTACAGAAATGCCCTAGGAGTGTAAAATGATCAAAACACCCCTGAAAATTTCTGAAAAACTCACATTTTATCTAAAATATTTTTCTGGATTTTATCAGTTCAACTTTGGCTCTTTCTGGGCTCAAATCGGACTTAAAACGAGAAATCAAGTTTTTGGTGAACCGGAGAGCACCACGTGGCAAAAAACCCATTTCTTGGGACCCAAACAAGACCTGTGCCTTTTCAAAAGGTTCGAACCCATGTGGGCCCCACCTGCACTACAAAATTCATTTTTATTATTTTTTTTATTGATAATAAAATATAGTAAATCTCGCCGTTTAAAATGGCGTGATTTCATTTTTATCCGTGTTCCGTTTTGCCACCCTACTATTCACATCACTTTACTATTCATTATTTTAATATTAATCTCGCGCTTTAAAATGGCATGGACACTATTCTGAAACACTATAAATATCCCTTTCCCTTCCTTCATTTTTCATCAATTCTTTCTCCTTCTCTCTCCCTTTCCGATTTTAAAGTACTTCTTAGCGCCCGGATTCTCGAGAAAGTGGATTGCGAATGGTCGATTGTCGGGACTTCTTTTCAGAAATCTTTTCAGATTTTCCAGAAGGTAACTTTTCTAAAAAAACTTTGTCTTGCTTTGTCTTTTAGTATTTTAAATCATTTTTAAAAGTTATTTTTCAAAATTGTTTAACTGCTTGCCTTGCTTAGTCGAACCCCTGCCCAAATCCCAATTCAAACTTAGCCTACCTTGTCGAACCTCTATCCGAACCTCAGTTCAAACCCTACTTGCCTTAGCCTACCCTGTCAAACCTCTGTCCGAACCTCGGTTCAAACCCTGTTTCAAACCCTACTTATCTTAGCTGAACCTCTGTCCAAACCTCAGTTTAAACTTACCAACCCAGTAGAACCTCTGCCCGAACTTCGGTTCAAATCTAACCTACCCTACCGAACCTCTATCTGAACCTCGGTTCAAACCCTAACCCAACCCAATGCTCCTTGACATGAGCTAAAACTGTCCAGATGCTCTCCGGCAAGAGCTTAAAAGGCTCAAACACTCCTGAGTATGAGCTTAAACCATTCAAAAATACCCTAACATCCAAAGAAAAATCTCAGCCTATCAAATACCACAATCCAAACAAATCAAATTAAACCATCAACTACCCTCTGGAACTACGTGTAGCTTGATTCCACTAATAGTGGATACGTAGGCAACACTGATCAGGTTCAGCTCACCCAGGATAGAGCTCCTATCCTGTGCATACTTATTTCAACATGTATATTACTGTTCATATAATATCTATCAAGCATATAGATGAAATGCAAGCTTCTCTTATGGTTTCTCTCACTTTAATTCAGACTTAGGGAGTGGGTAACCATCTCCGGATGAGAGTTTAGGGGTGCCTAATACCTTCCCCTAACTCAAATGAATTCTTACCTTGAATTCTATTTCCAGACCAAAGCCTTATCCTACCTTTTCAAGAAACCTATTTTCCCTCACAATCTAAATAGGTGGCGACTCTCTTTTTTCAGCATTTTTAGCACTATTCCTCATCGGGTTCAATCCTGATTGAGAGTGGGGTTAAAATCCCGGGGCTACACAACCATTAAATTTTAAAGTTTGTCCATTAGGAGACATGTGTCAAAAAACAGTCCAATCAAACTTATTTAAACTGTCCAATTAGTCCCTACCTTGCTATCATTAACCCCTAGGATTCACTTGACCCTACTTAGGCTATAGAAATGATTGATCTTCCCATCTTCGATTGAACGGTCTATAAATGCCCAACCACGTTGATTTTTTTCCACGTGTCTCTTGAGAGTGCATCATGACATCCGACAGTTGAATTTTGGAACAACCTGCCATGTGTCACGTTATTAGGGATGACTCATTAAAAGCTTTAATGAGCATGGCTCACTAGAATGCTACTATATATATATATATGTATGTATAAAAGATTCCTGAGCCTTCCTAACTGACTGCAGTGTCCCCGTGTCCCTTTTAACCTCTTTTAACAATGGTTAAGCTTAACTAAATTATGATTTTTTCCTATAAACTAAGGTTGGATGGATAAACTGTAGGGCGAGTGAATCTTAACCACAATTAGTGGGTGTCGAAAAGGAGTGCGTGGACCAATGAGAACACGTTGTCACCTTCCAAGCTGACCGCACGATCCGTTTCCCATTTCCCTATAAAAAACATTAATCGGAAGGGACACATATTGACCTATGGGTGCAATTAAACTCTAGCTCCCTTAGTTCAATTGCAATTGATTGTGATCCAATCTCCTACTATATATGGATGGCATAACTTCTACCGGATCCATCATTTAACAGAAAAAAAAAAAAAAAAAAAAACTTGTTTCTCACTTTCTCTCCATCAATCTCGATTAGTCAATTGGAGAGAAGAGGTAACGTGTTTTCTCTCTTTTTATTAATTGCCACTGGATGGATAGCATTTTTTTTTCTTTGCACAGTCTAGGGTTAGGGCAGTATCTGCTCTACGAAAGTGTGGAAAAATCACAATGCCCACCTGCACGGGACTCGAGCCCGAAAGCTCCCTCCTAATGAGGGGACACACTACAACTGGGCTATTCCCATGGTGTGTCACTGGATGGATAGTTAATTGTTGTTTAATCTATATGGTTAGAGCTGTGTTTTCTATCGTTTTCTCCATTAGCATACCCAGTTTATTCTTAATCAAAAGGAGCTCTAGTAACCATACATTGGCTTGATAAAAGCTCTCCGTTTTTATAAGCCCAAAGTGTGTGTTTGTGTTTAACCATTTGTTGATGATGGTTATTGAAAAGCTTGATTTGTGAAATTTTGAATTTAAGGACGTTGTTCATAATTCAATAAAATAATGACACGTGGCTCAAAAGATGTTCTAACATATCATGTATATTAAAATCATTTTTGAGAGTTGGTTAACAGAATTCCATGTTTATCTGATAATGATGATTCTAGCCATTAATGATCAATGATGATTTTAAGCTCTTATGCTTTTAGTTCATAAAAAAGGGATTTTTTGCTCATTAATGACAAATTTACCCTTATATCACTGATGAAAGTTGAAACTATTGCGCTTTTAACGCTATTAACACAGATTCAAGTCCTAACGCCTTTGGATATTGTTTCAGGCTCTAACGCCTTCGGATATCATTTTAAGCTCTAACGCCTTTGGATATTGTTTCAGGCTCTAACGTCTTTGGATGCTATTTTGAGCTCTAACGCCTTCGGATGCTGTCTCAGGCTTTAAATGCTTTTGATGCTAATTTAGACTTCAACGCCTTCGGATATTCTATATGGCTTCATTGCCTCGCTCTGGCTTTCAACGCCTTTCTCTTGATGATGGGTGTGGTATGGATTTGTACCCTCCTTGTATGCCTTTCTGATGACTTCTGCCGGAAAGGAGATTTGTTTTATCAGGGGTGAACGGTATGGATTGGTACCTCCCCGTAGGAATGAGTGTGGCTGTTTCCCCTCATTACCTATTCCAGTGGAGCATGGATTACTTCCTGGGCTGACAGTCAGGGAGAAAGCATTGAGGATGGATTTTTTTCCTCAGTTTCTCTTAAAGCCTGACGGGAAGGGTGTCCTCGTCCAACACCTATGATTTCCCTATTGGACCTGAGTTACGGGAAGGGTGTCCTCGTCCAACACCTATGATTTCCCTATTGGACCTGAGTTACGGGAAGGGTGTCCTCGTCCAGCACCTATGATTTCCCTATTGGACCTGAGTTACGGGAAGGGTGTCCTCGTCCAGCACCTATGATTTCCCTATTGGACCTGAGCTACAGGAAGGGTGTCTTCGTCCAACACCTATGATTTCCCTATTGGACCTAAATCACGGGAAGGGTGTCTTCGTCCAACACCTACGATTTCCCTATTGGACTTGAGATGATTATTAGATGATTATTATCATCGTTATTATTAATTATTCTAGAGGAGTGTTGCTGTCTGAACACTAATATTTTACCTCAGTAGGACAGTACACCATGAAAGCGTATGACCCGCTTTCACGATGTAGTTACCAATTGCTTTTGGGGGAGGACGATGAGTTGTGGTTTGGAGGGCTTAGATAGAATTTGTTAAAAGATGGATATTGTGAATACCGCTTTTAACCTTTGAAGAAAATATCTGAAAGCTTTGGTCATAAAAGCTTAAAGGAGGTATGGTGACAAAACGCCTTTATCTTGATGGAATCCAATATTTTCTCTCTAAAAGTCGGTTACAAAAACGGTTATGACAGCTGTACAAGTTGGTTACAATTTTGATAATCACCTATAAATAGAGGTGACCCCTCCTTGTTGAGGGAGAGACTTTCCTCGAAGTTCCCAGAAGATTTTCCAAACAGAATCTATAGAGAGAGAAAGTAAAGGATTCATCAAGAAAAAACATTCTGTCACTACTTTTCTTCATTGTTCTTTCTTCTCTCCCTCTGAATCATTTCCTTCTTTTTTCCCTTTTTTCTTTCTTGTGTTCTCTGAACCATTTCTTCCAAAAATAACTCAATTTAGAACGGTCTGGATATCAGATTTAGGCTAGATTGAGGTTGCAGTAAACCCCATTTCTTCAAAGATCAAAACACCCCCCTACATTTTTGGCGACTCCACTGGGGAGCTTCTGTAACAATTTCTGAGAGAAAATGGTGACTAAAAGAGGTGCTTCGTCTCAAGCACATGTTGTTCAAGAAGAAAATAGGGAAGAATCTCATACTTCCAGAGTGGAAGTTCTTGATCTTTCTGCTGTTCTTGGGCCTTTTCTTGCTCAGTTTCAGGCAACCCAAGTACAGATGCAAGCCCAGATGCAGGCTATCCAAACTCAGGTAGCAGCTCAGTTAGCAGCATCAGAAAAACAAATGCAGGTGTTTTTTAAGAAAGCCCATCGTGAAGATAATGTTCGCAATTCAGAGGGGTCGCAGGAGCATACACCTTCTCCATCTCAACATGACGAAGAAAATGACATGCACAATAATCCTCCCAGAAAAGATCCCATTCCTTCTTCTCCACCCTGCAATCATCGTGAACAGGAAGGGAGACATTCCTCATATATGACAGCCGAGGATTTCTCTGAAATGTTTGAAAAGGAGCAAGCAAAACGCTCTGAACTTTCGAATGCTTTCGATGCTAGACCCCCCTTTTCAGCAAGAATCATGAGAATGAAATATCCATTAGGATATATCACACCCCAATTCACTCTTTACAATGGAAGAACTGGAAATGCTCGGGAGCATGTGATGCGCTTTACTGATGCATTAAGCAGATATACTAATAATGAAGAGCTTCGTCTCCGCGAATTTGCTAAATCTTTGACTGATCGTGCCTTCACTTGGTACACAACTTTGGCTCCAAACTCTATTCACTCTTGGGAAGAAATGGTCACTATCTTTTCCAAGAAGTTCTTCTCTGTAGAAGACCGTGTTACTCTCAATACCTTTTCGAAAGAGCGGCAAAGACCTAATGAAGATCTGACACAATATGTTCGCCGCTTTCGATATTTGGTTTTAGATTGTCATGAACCAACAACTGAGGAGCAACTTGTACAAATATGTGTCGATGGAGCAGCAAAAGAATACAGAGCTTATTTGGAGGTAGCTACTATCCCCTCTTTTGAAAAGCTTTATGATGTTTCTCAAAGGCTCAACACAGTCATATCAGAGCAACCCTACCAAGGTAGGAAGACAGATACGGTAGGAGGGATAAGAGAGATTTTCCAATTGCATATGGCTGGCAGAAAATTCGGGAAGGCTTC
>JABCRI010000369.1:0-40698 GCA_015143295.1 Tetracentron sinense | reverse complement strand
CAAACCAAGCTGTGACTCTAGTATTACGAATTTATACCATACCATATCGGTTTTGCAGTGAATTCCTTGATAAATCTAATGTTCAGAAGATGCTATCATAGAATAATATTAGTGCCACTGCCAAAACAATGTGGTGAATATCCAACATTTTATTGCCTAGTGATCTCTTCATAACATGCGAAGAGTGCGTCTGACAGCGAGTACTTTACAGCAGTGGAGAGAGAGAGAAAGTGGATATGGACCCGGTTTAAGTAGATGACAAAATAGTGCTTGTTAGAAAGACATGGATGAAGGGAAAATGGAAAACGTTGCAAGCTTTGGTTTACTGAGAGTTCATCTTCATACAAACTACAGTGCACAGAGAGAGGAGGAGACAAGGAGGGAGTACAGGTATGAAAATTCTCTGTATAAAGAGCAAATTTTATGGCAATATGTTTGCAGATTTCTGCCGGGAGGAAAAAAAATCAGATTTTCTAAACTAACTCTATCCAAATGCGCACAGTTAATTTCTAATTCAATATTAACCATACGCATGGAATCAAACTTAGAAAAGAGAAGATTTAGTGATCTTTTGTCAGAATTAAAAAAAAAGAATTAAAATGAATCAAACTCACTTGAACTTAGTGTAGTTGGAGGAGATGGATAAAATCAAAAATAATGATACAAAAATCGAAATATCTTCAGATTTTTTTATTATGATTGGAACGAACACGCACCTAAAGTTAATTTTAAGTTGATTAGCTAAGTTTAATGTTGAAAGCAATTAACAAAAAATTGTACTTTGTAAATTTAAATAAAATTATTCTTACGTTTGTAGATGTGTTGTGTGCGCCATGTATTCGCTGGAAGGAAGAACATATGTTTCATTTGACTTGAATTTTGAATAAGAAGATATAATAGGACATGAAGATTGAGTATTTATAAAGTTTTATTAGTGTTTCATGTAGATTTATATAAGAAATAGCAGTAAATACCAAATGAAAAGTATACATACTGTTTTATTGTAGATGAGTCTGGCTCGGACCGTACCATGTCTTCTACAAGCTTTGAATTTCCTTTCGACCTATGAAGTGGAAATGATGTTTACCGGGATTAGAATTTAAATGTACATTAAATATGACGGTGAGTAAACATAATATAAAACGTAGAGTATGTACCTCTTGTATGGTAATAAAGGTGGAGAAGATGAACCTATCATGTAAAATTTGTTGTGATAATATTCTGCAGTGAATGAATCAATAGTACATACTGTTAAGTAACACCACTGAGATGAACTAATATTTAAAAAAATGCCGAACATGTAACATATTTATAAACTTTATCTGTGTTGCTTGTGTTAAAAAAAATCATAAAAAGGAACAAAAAATCCAAATATATTTCATGTTTTTAAGTAATGGTAAACAATCTGTAAAGTACCATGGGTCTCTATTAGAGAACAAAATAACAAAACTATATCTTTTAAACCCAAACATATTTCACCAGAATAGTAACTATGGTGATGTGCTGTTGGTGTGTGCAAAGGGCACTGGAAGGCCTCAATGTGATGTGCTGTAAGTGTGTGCAGAGGGAAAGTAAGCAAGGTATTTTTTTAAAATAAAAAATAATTAAAACCCAAGATTCATAACTATGGAAGAACTAACATCAATTAATAATAAATTAAGAGGATAACATACTCCATCCGTTCCCAACAGAAAAAATTGTTTTGTTAAATACATAAACTCCAACAATCAAAGCTCACCCAATCCACGAAGCATATAAAACACTGATTGAGGTACAAAGCATAAATCAAAAAATGGCAGTAAAGTTTGATTTTGGAATATGCCAAGATCCTTAATTGAAATTCACATGATATTTTTAAAATTACTCAAAAACAGAAAAACCCAAAAAAAAAAAAAAAATCTCTACATAAAAAATTACAGTATTTTTTAAAAAAGCATTTAATTATAGGATAAAGCTTCTGAGACCCCATTAGGGCTGAGACCATGCTCTAACTGCATGGGATTTCAGGTGGGGCCTACCATGTGAAATGGGCCCCACCTCAAATCCAATGCTCTTAGAGCATGGTCTTGGCCCTAATGGGGTCTCAATAGCAAAGTCCTTAATTATAACCAATACCAAGAAAGAAGCAAAAACAGATATACATTTTTTCCAATTATATTGATGTAAGTTCACTTCATTTATTCAAGGGGTTCAAGATATATTTGGGAAAAAAGCCCAATTAATGCGTGTTAGAGATTGGCCAGCCCATGAGCAAGCGGCTATTCCAATTACAGGGGTGGATCAAGATTAGGAGAAGAAGCAAAAAACAGCAATTTAAAATACATGGGTGGATCAAAGAATAAAAGAACCAAAATACAGCAATTCAAAATACATGGTTGGAGCACCGCAGAGGAGAAGAAGTGCAATACAATAAGTAGTACAACGATGAGAAAAGTAACAGAGCCACAATAATTTGTACCAACATATACCAATTAACTGGGCATTACATTATTATTTGAGCGAACATCTAAGAAGTACAGGAGGTGGAAATCACAACTAAGATGTAAGAAAGGAAGAATAGAATAATGGATGTTCAGGTAAAAGACACTTACCCTGAAAAGTGAATATCGTTGAGTTTAACAGTTTGCAACAAAAGATAGGTAAACACTTTACCCTATAAGTGCTGATCAAAGAGTTTAACAGTGTGCAACAAAAGGTAAAGTAAGCATCAACTTTGTAGTTTGAATTGGGTAGAGGAGAAGAGATTTAGATACGATGGGGAAATAGGAAGGGGAGAATAATGTGAAAGAGGAATAGCTTGAACAAACGGATAACCGTCGAGTCCGTAAAGGGTGGAGGACGTGATTTGAACCGGCGTGTTTCTTTAAGCCCTTGAGAGATCGTGTCTTAGAAGGTCATGGCAGAACACAGCTGTCTATGGAAGATGTACACGCAGTTGTTGGGATGGTGCCATTTGATTAAAAAGTTTAATATGGAGAGTGCAGAGGATATAAAAGAAGAGTTAAAAGAAGTTTTAAGTAATGCTCTGTTTGTTTCGAAGTAAAATAGAGGAAAACAAATGAATTTCACGGAAAATGCCAGTTGTCCTAAAGAAAGTACACTTGGAAAATGACATTTTTCATGAAATTCATTTGTTTCCCCCTATTTTACCTCAAAACAAATGGAGCATAAATAGAAATACTCCCCAGCGGAAGAGGAAATTCGGTTTGCAAAACGCTCGAACTGGACGGGCACAAGATGGAGAAGCGTGTCATTTTGAGAGACGCATTGTACAGGTATGGTATCCTTACTCGTAGAGAACCAACCGTGATGCTAAACCTCCTCCCAGAGTTGTGGTTTATTTAGTAGTAATTAGAGATTTTTTTTCAATGGTGTATTTCAGTAAAGTTTGGGGTGCGCGTAGCACCACCTTTCATTAATCTAACCTTGGTTATAAAAAAAAAAAAAAAAAAAATATTAATCTTAGTTTAATTTGGTTTAACTACAGTTAAAGGATCTCTATAAGCCGTCACGTGTCCCTTTTTTAACACCCACTAACTATGGTTAAAACTCGTTCACCCCTAGGGTTCATCCATCGAACCTTGGTTTCTAGAAAAAAAAACCTTAGGTTGCTTAATTATGCTTAACCACAATTAAAGGGAGCTCCACAAGCTGTCACGTGTCCCCTTTAACGCCCACTAACTGTGGTTGAAATTCACTCACCCTAGGATTCATCCATTTAACCTTGATTTTTAGAAAAAAAAAAACCTTAGGTTGATTATGCTTAAACACAATTAAAGGGGGCTCTACAAACCACCACGTGTCCCCTTTAACACCCGCTATTTGTTCTTATGATTCGCTCACCCCTAGGATTAATCCATCTAACCTTGCTTTTAAGAAAAAAATAAAAATAATAACCTTGGGTTAATTATGTTTAACCATAGTTAAAGTATCTCTATAAGTTGCCATGTGTTCCTTTTAATACCCACTAACTATGGTTAAGATTCACTCACCCCTAAAGTTCATCTATCTAACATTGCTTTTTAGAAAACAAAATATATATACTTAATTTTGGAAATATATATTAACCTTAAGTTGATATTATTAACCTTGGTTAGAAACCAATTATCATTTATTTAATTTAATTAACTAACCGTGTGTTGAAATAGGGTACTTTAGACATTTTAAAATGTTTAAATTATGACATCATCAAAGTCCATCCATAAAGTAACGGTAAGTTACTTAAGGGAATGGGGTATTTGTTACTGACAACTAAAGTTGAGGGGAGGACAGTGTAATTTTAGAAACTAGAGGGGAGGTTTCTGAAATTTCACCAAACCTTAAGGGAGGTGAGTGTAATTTACCATTTTTAAAATTTGTAGCTTTTAATGGACACAATTTCATATGTTGTTTGTGAGTTTTTTTTTTTGTGAAAAATGGTAAATGAGTTTATAACTTGGAATTTCTAAATTACTTTGTAGACCCACAATATGAACCATCCAATCCAAGTTCAAATCAAGACTATTGTTGCAAATTTCTGTAATTCATTAGTTGTTTGTTTCTGATGTGGCATCTGTGTGTGTAGCTGGGTATACCCGTTCGGATATTGTACAACATCGAATTCTAGTTCTAAAGACAATTCAAGTTGCTATAATATTGCATAGTATTCCTAGAAAATGAATCTCCCAATTCAAGTTCATATCCAAGATTGTTGAGAAAATTTTCCGTAATGCTTTAATTGTTTGTTTCTGATATGGCATCTTAATGTGTAGCTGGGTATTCCCATATGGGTATATGCGTGTACCGCATCAAAATGTAGTTCATAAAGGCTCAATTCTAGTTGTAATCACCAATATTTTGTATTATTATGAATTTGTATTGTGTACTTAAAAGGTTCAATCTTCAGTTAAAGGTTCAAATGTTCAATCTTCAGTTAAAAATCCCAATTCTTATATTTTTCCCATCATTTTGGTAACATATGGGTTCTGTATTGCAGACTGTATAAGCTTTGCATGAACCAAATTATATGATTTTCATAAAAGGCCTCCCTTGTTCAACATATCATCTTTAAGTGAAATATCTACTTGGATATTGTCTCACACTTTGTCCCCATGTGCATCTGGGATTGTTGGCAACCCTAGATCAAAAGATGAATATGAGAAGAAGATAATTGTGTGGGGTTGGCAGTTGCACCACATAAGGGCATTTTGGTGGAATCAGCACCGCCAAGGAGAGGGAGTCGGCACCACCCGAAAGAATAAGGAAAAAAGATCTTGAACAATGTTTTATTCATTTGGTCATTTTGGGTTTTCCACATATTTATAAATTATTAAAGTAAAATCATACGAGAAGCAAAACTCTAGAAGTAATAAAAGAAACATATGTAACACTTTCTCACTTATCTATCTATTAACTAAATATATGCCGGAATAAATTCTCCTCATTTAACACTGCCACGTAGGGTTGCCATCTTCCCACCTTATGACACGTGTCATCTAAAAAATCAGATTTCTTTCTCAATCGGTGCTTCCAATTCAAAAGTCACTATTTCCACTAATGGCCCCACTTCCCAAATGAACAGACGTTCCTGTTCCTGAGGGTTTAACCTATTACATGGACACACCCCTTCCAAATGGTACATTACGCCTGCATTTTGCATTGCTCTTTGTCCATCTCCGCCCCTCATCTCATCTCTCTGTTACAATTCTCTCTTTCTCTCTCTCCCTGAATTCCCGTATTCCTTCACTTCTGGTTGCTTTATCTTGAGTGCTCCGATTGGTCTCTCTCGAGTACATGCACAGAAACAAGGGACGACAGCGACGGATCCATTAGTTGTTCTCCTATCTCGGCACAGACCAACCCAATAAGTATTTTATTTTTTCTATAAATGGTTTTATTTTCAGATAAAGATGCATTTGTTTCAAACCAAACAAAATTACACATAAACCAAAATCTTAGAAAGGTAGGTTGCAGAAACAAAGTCTACATAAACCAAATGTTTAAAGACGTATGTTGCAGATGTGTTTGTTTAAAAAATACTAATAAATGAATAAACCAAAATCTGAAGCACGCCATTTCCAGAACCAACTTTGGGTTTGATCCAGCACTAACAATCTCAAATGAAAAATAATAATTCCAATTAAAACACAAAATTAAAAGATGCAGGATGCATAGCCAAAATTAGTAATACCTCCACAGCTCCATTGTATCGCTGGATCTTCTTCCATCTTCGTCGGCTCTTTTTCTCAAAATTGCATAAGCATATTTAGGGAGGGGTAGGTTAAAGAACCATATCTCTCTCTCTCCATACCAATATCTCACATCTCTCCCTAAAGCCCCTCTATTTGTATCTTAGTTTTCTGCAGACACAATAGATGGTTCCAGATGATTATGCAATGGAGCTTATGAGGGTGGTCTCGAATGTTGATTAGCATATGGGTTTTGTATCCCATGTCATGTATTGATGGTGTACTGTCAACTTCCTAGACCATTATCATACCCCATGATTGCTATTAGTTTTCCCAAGATATCATAAGACTAATTTTGTTTGTTTCCATCATCTTTACAACTGAAGCCTATGTGCTTTTTAAAAAAAAAAAACTATACTTCATAATGAATTAAACCAAAAAAAAAGGCCATGGATTTGCATATGCGGTTAGATGCTAAATGTATGGTGGGGTCTCACCACTTGCCAGATCAAAGACCATTATCAAACTCTCATCTCACAGACTCACATCCACATCTATCACTAAACCTAATTACTGTAGTTAAGTTTCACTAACCCTTATGATTAAAAAATCTAACTTTGGTTTTTAGAAAAAAATTCTTTTAACTATGGTTAAGATTTCCTTAGGGTTGATAACCATGATTAAATAATGCAGCATCAATTGTGATTGAATATAATATATTCTGCTGTTACATATTAATGATTTATTAAAATTTGTTAGTTATTTCGGGTTTTTGCATGGTTAATATTTATTGTTTCTGCTTTTTAATTTTTTTATAGGTCCATCATCATCACTTTTGCAGTTAATTTCATGTGGGTTTATAATATAAATTTTGATTATACTTCTAAGAACTCTACATTATCATTGGTGCATATCTCAACCAGGGAATGCATGGTTATTTAATCTAGAATGAGTCTATATAATCAGTTTCCTTTGGTTGTTAGAAATTGATCATATTTTTAAATTAATAAATCCACTAACATTTTGATACTATATTTTTTCCAATTTTGCATTTTAGGAACAAAATGAATTCACGTGCAATTCAATGTGGTAACGTACGATGTCGGTTATTCACATACGGACGGGGTTGCTTAGTTACAACAAACACGACTATCTTTTCAAATATTATTTTGAGAGAGTGGAGAAACAAGTTATATGAACAATAAGTAAATATATTATTTTTCCATTATGATTCTGATACGACATCAAATTAAAATAACATCACTCACTTTTAAATGTGACAGGAAGAAGATTACTTATTGCACGAACAAAGACAATATAGATGTATAAACTCTCTATAATATGTTTATTTGCTAATTGATTATTTAGTGTCAAATATTTTCAATTTCTACCTTTGAATCTAAATAATCTACTACTTTTTCGTAGTTTCGCGTTGGCTTACAAGTGAGACACATTTCAAAAAATTGTTCATGCATATCTACGTACCGGTAAGATCACTAATTTTAGCATATATTTAAATTTTAATGTGTACTGTTTAGTTTTTTTTTAACAAATTATCTTTGTACAATTGAACTTCAGGACGAAATTCGATAAAAAAATTAAAAAAAAGTTGAAGCAGGTATTTTTATAACTTTTACCAAAAAACAAATTGATGTATTTATTTATGTATTCAAATATTGATACAATAACCTATTAACTATTCAACATAATTATACCATGTTTTCGACAGTTTTACAAATAAAGAAAGCTATGCGATCACAAAAAAGAGGTATGAAATATAGAAAGACGTAGCGAGTCAAGCATTAGCAGCTAAAAAGTGTTCAGGGTACTAAAATAAACGCATTAATCATTTGTTTTTACTTATTTATACATTCAAATTATTGTGACATCACAAGTAGTATCATTTTTTTTCTTATGTTATTTTTCCAGATTTAATGCAACTATGAAGAATACTTACGACATTCTATTATTTTGTTACAACATTTTTCATAATTAAGTGACATGTTTATTATTGTATATTCATAACATATCTATAATTGTTTTATTATTTTGTACATTTGATTTCACTTTCATTAATTATATTTACCTTCTACCTACACGAGTGTTTGCATTTTATTAATGGTTTCACTTTTACTATTTTACATCTCATATCATATTTTTGGCCTGTGCATCGCACGGGGTGTTTGCTAGTAGACTTATAGAGAAAGACTTCTAAAGACAAAATAACAACTAAAAAATTATTATGGGAACCATATGTGACAGTCAACCTTCCACTTTCCTTTCTTGCAGAGGGTTTGATCTATCTTATAGGACTGAGTAGAACTCACTATTTCTATGAATATTTCTGAAACTTTCTAAAATAAATTTTGATGTAGAAGTGAGGAAGCCTCGAGGATTACACCTCACCTTACACTGTAGCCTTTATTAATAATTAAGGGTGTTGGCTAGTATGTAAGAGGACGTATAGGACTTATTGGTCTAGTTTTACTGGGTTTAAAGAATTGGAATCGATGGCATGTAGCATTTAAGTTTCATAAAATAGGAATTAGGTCTAGGTTTGGAGTATGTGTGCAGGGGAAATAGGTCTTTAGGTATTGTAAAGGTAGGGTTGAATTAGGGGATTAAGGGGTTTTGTTTGGAAATTGGAATAGGTTATGGAAGGAATTAAGGCTAATGGAGTGAGTGATGGGCGTGGATAATGGGCTATACGATTATGTCAAAAGGATCTGATCATATGAATGTTCCAATGGACTGTTAAATATTAGAAAATTAGTGTAAGATATAGGGATAGGAATGAAGTGGGAGGATCTAACAACGTCAAAGAAGCCACCACAGGATTTTATGGAGTCACAACACGGAAGAGGAATTCTCTTCGGATATCATATCCAGCACATTAGCAATGCTACCATAGAATGAGGGGACTAGTGGTTTACATAAATCAGATTGGCTGTGGGAAGAAGCTTCATAGACCCCCTTATTCCTGGGCGGGTTTTTCTACCTATTAACCCAGATGTTGTCCAAAAAATGGATGACTCATAAATTTTGACTCGGTTGACCAAGTCTGTTTAAACCTGCCTGCTCTTTGTAAAACAAAACAAAACAAAAAAATATAAAAGCCAGCGGCAACTTCATTAGCAATGTCGCCATCCAATAGAATTGCAAAAACTAGAGGGAAAGTCATTGTTGCTCCTTGAGTTCAAGAGAAGAAGAGACAGAACGATTAGGTTTAAAAGACAAAAAAATAAATTTTCTTTGTTATATACTTCATTTATACATTTAGCTGAAATTACTTATTCCTTGTAAAGAGTCAAAACACCTTAAACTCTCTGCTACTGGCCTACAAACTTCATATAATATTGAACATTCCCTTTAAGTGAAAAAAAAAAGAAGACTTTTAGAGCCCTCTTATTTTAATCTCTTTTAACAGCCTTTTTTAACAACTGGATTGGATGATTTAAAATAAAAACAATATTTTTCAAGTACATCTATCTAGCTAATTTTTATGGATCAATTATTTTGTACGCTGTTGGTTGGATGTCTATATAAAGGATAAGATTTCTTTGTCACCTTTTTTTTTTATTAATTACAAAGACGAGTTTAACACTTGGTGCTTATGCACCAAGTATTATTAATTACAAAGATTTGTTTTTCTCCCTTTGAAATTGTGGTAAAGTTGGTGCCCATGCAGGGTGAAAGAATATGGGATTTATACAACATGGGTTTCTGCCACCTTTGCTTCCAAGTAAGAGAAACTTTTATCAATTCATTTCTTTCTTCGTTTAATGCAACAGGAATTCAAAATCAACCAGCAACAAGAAAAAAAAAAAAACTGAAATAACAAGGCAATGAAGATGTAGAAGACAAGATTTATTTTGATTTTTGTTTATTTTTTTGCTAGGTAAGCAGGGACAAGTGAACAACCTAAAAGTTACAGAACAACACCTCACGGACTTAACCCAATGATAAAGGATTCTAAATGTGAAGAAGATGCAGCTGCTTTGGAATGGGTTTTCTTCCTTTCAGTGAAAACCTATCAATTTCACCTTTCAAGTTATCGTTCTGTTTATATGTAAACTGGTCTGAGTTTTAATTTACAGAGATTGGGAAAGCAGAGAGGCCAAAGCATGTGTGGGTGGATGGGTCATTGTAACGTATGGAGCAATTAAGCCATTATAGAGGTGAGAAAAAGAAGTTAGGAGCCGAGGATTCATTGGTAGAGGTGACGAACAAAGGTAATCTGATTCTGTATGAAAAAATAGCATATTAGTGGTTTCACTGGTGGGACATTTTGGCACAGCAGTGTCGTCCCAGCTTAAGGTGTTAAATGCTAAATGTTTCGACATTTATGGCTTCAAAAGAAAGCTTACAAACTCAATTTTGCTTGCTTTATCATATGTTGTACTAAAATGCAATGCGGGGTTGATGGTAATGTGAAAACAAATAAAACAAAAGGTATCCTAATAAGTTTGCACTCTCGAACTAATATAGCACTCCAGTTCCTAATTTCAAGCCAACTAGAATGTTTATCCTTTATCCAACTTGAAAGCCCCATCATAGAAATTCATTCTAAACAAAAGAAACTCTGATTTAAACATAATAATAATAATAATAATAATAATAAAATTCTAGAATAGAGCTAGTCTGACCGCACTGTGGTTGAGCACTCGATCGCCTTAAAACAAGAAATGTACTCTTAGATAGCATTTAGGAATTGAGAGCGTTTAACTATTAAGTTGAGATATGTAGCTTAAAGACATGTGACTGCTGTATGTGAACTGTTGTTAATATAATATGTAGCTTAAAGACGTGAATGCTGTATGTGAACTGTTGTTAATATAGTTTGGCGCTAAGATAGTTTCATGACATAGCTGGATCTAAATTAATATTTAAAAGCTTGTTTGGTAAATGACTAAAGAATAAGCAAATTTTAAAGCTAGACTAGATGGGTAATTTTGAGATTTTGAATTGTTTT
Source organism: Tetracentron sinense (assembly GCA_015143295.1). Taxonomy (NCBI): domain Eukaryota; kingdom Viridiplantae; phylum Streptophyta; class Magnoliopsida; order Trochodendrales; family Trochodendraceae; genus Tetracentron; species Tetracentron sinense. Next base: position 29,559 of record JABCRI010000369.1, on the reverse strand, counting down.
AAAGGATAAGTTGTCAAACTTTGAAATAAATTGTAAACGAACGTGATTGTGGGAGTATATTAGCGGCTTATTTTTTTGTTTTAACCGGTAAAGGTGCAAATGCTTTGCATGTATTATTTTTATAGTAACAAAAATACAATAAATGTTAAAATTTATTAATTATAATATTATCTTCTCAATGGAGAACTTAAAAATAATATTAATATTATTTACACATGGCTAGTATTTTGGATTAAACGTTTCAAGAAAGTTGGTGTTTTTTATTATAAAGTGATATATTTTGATTAAACCCGATAACTTTCTGATGACTAAGAGGTTGATGTCGAATCTTGGTCTTAATAAGGTTCTTGAAGAGCAACAAATCACATTTATAGTGTTGAGTAAAACGCTACCAGTCTCTCTTCCTCAGAACCAAAATGAAGGCGATTCGTGAACTGAATTCAAGGGTGCTTTTGTCGTTTCGCCTCCACCTCTTCATTCGCTCATGCATGAACACTTCAGGGTCTGCTACGCCTGGAAATGATACGGAATAGACTCGCCTTCAAGGATCGAATAACTCAAGATCCACCGGGATCACTGAGTTCATGGAACGGTTTTCTCCATTTTCGCGAGTGGGGAGGAATCACGTGCAGTCGCCGGCATAATAGAGTCACCATATTGGATCTACAATCCAGTGGTTTGGTAGGGTCGGTGCCACCCCATATGGGAAACCTCATATTCCTTAAAACAAATTTCATATCGAGTAATATTCCGATCGGTATGGGAAGACTTCCAATGTTGCAGGAACAATATTGTTTGTCTAGTACGTACCACATTCTCATCCTCACTTGGAAATATATATCACCCAATTAAGTACTCTCTAGTTGCAAGAACGTACATGGTCCAACTTGATCAGTCTAGAGGAATTAATGGACGTCTCTAATAACAAGAGGTTGACAGGTAAAATAATTGCTATTCCCCTTGGCCATTGCTTGAAGTTGGAAAACGTTCGAATGGAGGGTAACTTCTTTCAAGGAACAATTCCTCATTCTTTGGGTACTTTGAAAGGAATTCAGGTCCTCGAGTACCTTTCGAGCAATAAGTGGGAAAATTCTGGGATATCTAAAGCAGTTCACTTTTCTTTCAGAATTTAAAAATTGCTTCAACAATTTGGAGGGTGATGTGCCAAATAAAATAAAGGAGTCTGCGGGAAATGCAAGTGCAGTTTCAGGAAACAACAAGCTTTGTTGGGGGTGTATTGTTAGAACTGCGATTGCCAACATGCCACATGTCAGCCTCATAGAAAGAAGAAATGTCTCATTCATTTAGAGTAACTATCATTGTAATAAAATTGGTTATGATTTTTACTGTATTAGCACTAATCAGTGCTGCTCTTTATCGAATACGAAAATCTAGAAAGAAACATTCTCCCTCGTCTTCCTAAGAGGACTCGTATTAGAAGGTGTCATACGCAGAGCTCCTTCAAGCAACTGGTGGGTTCTCTTCGAATAATTTGATTGGTGTGGGTAGCCACGGCTCTATGTACAAAGGAATTTTGGATAGACCGTTGTCGCAATAACCCAACCTTCAACAGCGAGGGGCTTCCAAGAGTTTCATTGCTAAATGTGATGCCTTGAGAAATATTCGGCATCACAATCATATCAAGATCTTGACTGCTTGCGCAAGCATTGATTTTATAGCTCTAGTTTTTGAGTACATGCCAAATGGTTGTCTGGAGAATTGGATGCATCTGAATGTTAATGTGCAACATATAAGAACCGAGATCTGAATTTGCCGAGAAGGATACTGATTATGATCTCTCATCTATAATTTTATATGAGACTGAGATTGTCTGCAATTCCAAAATGACCTAAATCTGATATCCGGACCTTTCCAGCTTGGATTTCCTGCAAAAATGACAATGAAAAACAGAGAAACCATAAAAGAGAATAATAAGATTATGGTTAGAAGGAGAGCTGAAGGAGCTATGAAGAATACTAAATGGATAGCAAGTTTATAAAGATTGAAGGAAATAACAATATCATATGTAAGAATCGTAAATTTGGTTTCTTCTCTGAAAACTCCATGCAAAATCTCTCTAAAAATTTCTCTTCTCTTTGAAAATGAGATTAATCATCTATTTATAGGAGTTTAGGTGGATCTATTAAAAATAGGATACAACTGGCAATAACTGATATATAAAAATATCTGAAATCTTTTTTTTAAAAGCAAACAATGAAAATTTACTACCCTTGATCTGTATCGAAACATAACCTCATTAATTATCATGGTTAGATAATTTTTAAGGCATATTGTTCATAGGTTAAATAGAGAATATGACCAGGGGATCACATGATGAATAGAGCAAAAAGAAAAATGGGTAGGGGAAGTCCCTACCCTGTATTCTGTTTTTTGCCAAAAAGGGGGGTGCTATGAACCGTGGTGGTGGTGCTCTAGTGAGGGTCTGTAGCTGTAGGATAGCTTGGGACAGGTCTAGGGGAGGCCTGGGATCATGACCAAGGGAGAAAATGGGGTGAGCCTAGGCGTTTGGCTGCAAGGGTTCACCTTCAAAAAAATACTGACCAGTATATGGTGAAGGGAGTTTGGGTTTTATAGAAGAGGGGCTTAGGACCTCAAGGGAATTAAAAGGGAAGGGTGAGAACCTGTATGGCCCCTCTGGAGGTCGAGTAAGGGCTATGAAAGGAGAGTGAGGTGAGGGGTGGAGTGTGCAGGGCGTTTGCAGCTTGCAAACTCGAAACTCACAAATGTCGGTAGAAGGTTTACCGACAATCTGATACTAAACCAAATTTAATTGGCAGTAGACCTTCTACCGCTAATAAGAAGCTTCTAAATGAATAGGGCCTGGCCCATGTACACTCAGTCCTGGATGCTTGGCTTAGGGTTTTTGGGCCTTTGTGGGCCCATGCCACAGGTATGGGCCTTATGGGCCATGGCTTTGAGGTTCAAGCCCTAAGGGCTCTAGGGCTCGGGCTAGGGTTACCTAAGGCTGGGTTTTGTAGTAGGGTTCAACTAAGTTTAAGCTAGGGATAGGTCCTAGGGTTTTAACTAGGGTTGAGTCTAGGGTTTACCTAGGGTTTAGCTAGGGTTTACTTAGGGTTAGGGTTTTGGTTGTAGGGTTTCCTAGGGTTTGACTTAGGGTGAGTCCTAAGGCTATTAAAGGCTTACCTAGGTTGTGAGGGATTTGGCAGAGGGTAACCATAGTTAAAGGACTTTAACTATGGTTAGATAGGGTGCAAAAATTGGGTGCTTACATCCATCAACAAAACTTGATAAAGATGAAAATGGCAAAAATGCTGATGAAAAATTATATAGAGGCATGATTGGAAGTCTCTTGTATCTCACTATAAGTAGACCTAACATTATGTTCAGTGTTTGCATTTGTATAAGATTCCAAGTCTGTCCAAAAGAATCTCATATTATTGTTGTAAAAAGAATATTTAGATACTTGCTTGGTACAATTGAATTAGGTTTATGGTATCCTAAAGACACAACTCTAGATCTAATAACCTATTCAGATGTAGAATTTGCTGGATGCAAAGTGGATAGAAAATGCACTAGTGGAACTTGTCACTTTCTAGGACATTCTATTGTTTCATGGTTTAGTAAGAAACAAAATTCAATAGCCTTATCCACAGCTGAGGCTGAGTATATGGCAATTGGATTGTTGTGCTCAAACTTTATACATGAAATAACAGTTAGAAGATTTTAAACTTTTCTATTCTAAAATCTCAATTAAGTGTGATAATACAAGTGCTATTTGCATGACTAAAAATCTCATTCAATACTCAAGAACTAAACATATAGAAATCAGATATCATTTTATAAGAAATCATGTTCAAAATGGGGATGTTGTGTTGGAATTTGTAGATACAATCAATTAGCTTGCTGATATTTTTACCAAACCCCTTCAATCTGATAGATTTAGTACTTTAAGAAGAGAATTGGGCATGGCTAGTCTTAATGAGCTAAATTGATCATAATTATGCCAAAACTTGCTCTAAATTAAAAATTTTAATTTGATGATTTTAAATTTGTGTTTAATTGTGTTATGAGCTCAATGTGAATGATATATGATGTTTTTGGATGCTTAAATGGACCAAGGGTCTCAAGAAAAATGTTTGAAAAAATCAAAATTAAAGAATTCCTTCAAATTCTGTACTGAATTCGATGACGAGTTCAGTTGAGGATTTGAATTCGTAGTTTGGAAATAGAATGTTTTCTGTTCCCAATTCGGTGATGAATTTGGATGGATCATCCACTTCGTCAATCCGAAAATTAAAACAGAATATTTTCTGACTTCAATTCGGCGACGAATTGAGTCGAGGGTATAAATATAAGCCCCCAAATCCGAAAATTTTCAAACCTAATCTCTTCCCTCCAATGTACTATTCCATTGCTCCGACACCCTATTTCTCTCCAAATCCATTTCAAATCATTCCTAGCTTGAGAGAATGCCACTAAAGATGAAAAATGCAAATGTGGAGCCCCCAAGAAAGTAATCTCGCACAGACAAGGGCAAGGAAGTAGCCATGGCTCTATCAAAGTTCAAGGAACCCAAACATGAAAAAATCTTCAAGGAAAAGTTCCTACCTCGATCACCCCTCTACGATAAGGTAGTTAACTTCATTAATCTAGCTGCCTTTGGTCTAGAGCACATCAAAACTCTTTTTGCTGCACTTAAGTGGGATACCTTCCTATCCTCAAATGAAATTATGTTTCAAGAATTAGTTAGATCATTCTACACACATTTTCACTTTGACCAATCCAATTCACTTATCACTTCTTTTGTTCTAGGCAAAACCATCTCTTTTCACCTAAACCATTTGCACACAATTCTGAGAATCCCTCACTGTTCTCTTCAAACCTTTGTGACTGGTCAATGGACCAAACATGAAGGATTTGATGTGGTAGAAGCACTTAAATTAATGTGCTTAGAGCAAGACTTCACCACACCTTTCCAACCCAAAGTCAAAGAACTCACTTTGACTTCTAGACTCATCCACCACAGAATTTCATATAATCTTGTCCCTAGGGCTGGTGGTAGGGAATACCTCACTTTCTTTGATGTTTTCCTAATGTGGTGCATCTTAACTTCTACACCTATTGATTTGTCCTACATCATTGTCCACTGTATGGATGATGCTTACAAGAGAAAATCAGGGTGTCTCCCTTTTGATCAAACCTTGACCAAAATCTTTAGACATTTCAATGTTCTCCTTGCTTCCCATACTGACTTTTTTGTAGCTAATGATTCATCAATTTATAGCAAAGCCACCATCCAAAGGATGGGCTATGTCTAGAATGAAACCTAAAAGGAATGGACTCCGAAACCTTCTGCATCTTAGTCCTCCAGCATTCCATCTTCTACTTCTACCTCCATTCCACCTCCAGTCTAAGATTCTATTCCTCCTTCTACTCCTATCCGTTCCTCAGCAGCACTAGCATCAGTAGAGGCAGATCCAACAGCACATGATGTGACTGAGAAGCACATAAGACATCAAGGATCAACCATTGATAAAAGGCAAGATAGAAGGTACTGAGAAGCACATAAGACATCAAGGATCAACCATTGACAAAATGGCCAATCTCCTTGGAAATCAAGCTCCAGTCATTCTTCAGACAGCCAAGGATGTGACTCAACTCTCACTTGAAGCAACCAACCTAAAGCAGTAATCCTTCCAAGTAATCAAGGATGGAGCCCCCTCTTCCAAACCTTCAACTTCTTCCAAAATCCATTCTATTCCTCCTTCTCCTACAATCCTCTCTAGCAGTAGTGATGACTCAAGTGGAGATGTAGAAGAAGAAGAAGAGGTACAAGAAGTTCAGGAAGAGAAAAATGAATGCCCATTAGAGGAAACCTTCAAGAAGGATGCAGAACTCTTGAGAAAGCAGAAACAAGATGGATTGTAGTTCCACATTTTTTTTTAAACTTTTTGATGTTGCCATAGGGGGAGAAAACTGATATGTAATGAAATTGAGAAATTGAAATTGAAATGAAAATACTTTTTGTACTTTTTGAATGATGAATGAGTGAATCATATTTTTTTGTATCTTTGACAGAGAATGAAATTGATTAAGTTAATAACATATCTATTTTATCATATCATAGAACTTCTCTTGATTAAAAAAAAACTGATCTGTGATAATTTCTCTTTGTGGAACTTGTCTTGATATTAAAACATGATGATATGTTTATTTGAAACATCTAAAATATGCTTCTAAGAAAAATATTTGTTACCATTTATATGAATGCATATGTTTAGGGGAAGCTAACCTCATCTTTTCATTGAAAATATAATCTGAGGGGGAGCACAAACCCATTTCATTATATTACTATGTCATCATAAAAAATGGAGAGATTGTTAGCCTCAGGGTTACAACCTTGGGTACCCCTACTAATTTTAATAATGACACAATAATGAAATGAATATTAAGGTACTGATAATTCTGTTTAAGTGCTTGGTCATTTCAGATTATAAGAATGCTAGCACTCCTATTATGAAAAAGGATGGAAATTATCCAAGAGGAAGTTCAACTCAAGTATAATAATATTGAAGATTCAAGTTTAGACCATAGTCCAAGTCGGGTCCATTGAAGACAAAGTCAAATCATCAACACCCAAGTTCAATCAATATCAACTCTCAAGAAACTTCAAATGTAACTTTATTTTGTTTTTGAGAGTACCTAGGACTTGTGTAAGAAGTCCTCAAAATATTGGTAAGTTGAATGCTCAAGTTCATAGTTTGACCATAGGAGCCTAGGACACTTCTTAATCATCATTCTAAGGCCCTAAGGAATCACAAAATCATGTTAAAAATAGCAAAATTGACCTAGGAATTCATTCCCATCACTTTGGTTTGATCCAATATAGAATTTAGAAAATATGTTCTGAATTTGTTGACGAATTCTCAGAGTCCTCTGAATTCGGTGACGAATTGCTTATAGATTTTAAAACAGTAAATTGCTATCTTAGAATTCGGCGACAAATTCAAGTGGGAACTCCACTTCGTCGACGAATTGAAGCATGAAACAGAAAAATCGTTATAACAGCTAGTTTTCAACGGCCTAAAACACATTTAATGTTTCATCAACGGCTCTATTGGATCAAGTGCTACAAAAGGAGTTCATTTATGAACTAAGAACAACCTTTGATCAGTGCAATATCTTCTATTAGCTACTCATTCACTATTTATTGACCGAACTAGGGGCAGTCCGACACCCGTTGTATGAATTTTGAAGAAAAATATGGAGTTTTGACGGTAAAAAAGAAGTCTGGAAGAAAACTGCAAAACCCACAAATTTCCTGGTTTCGGACATAAAACACGCTGCAGTTTCTTCATTTGAGATGATGAACAGCCGAAACGACAAAAAATTGTCTATATGATCTACTGATACCCTATGGTGCGAGTTTCATGGATTTTTATTAGAGCACTTGGTAAATATCGAGTCCCAACTAAACTTCGACAATCTGTGAATTTCCTGGTTTTCTTGATTTTCTTACTTACAAGTCTTCTGCGGTCTTGCGAATCGATACACGACGGAACCAATACGATGAGTGATCGTCTCGACAGCCGACCAGTACACTGTGTGCGATTTCCAGAGAAAAACACTGAATTTCCTGTGATAATATACAATCCTAAATAAAACCCACTTTTCACAATTTTATCAAACACTTATCTAGTGGTAATTAATTTTAGTAAAATTCACTCCAGTTAAAGATCAATAAACCCCAAAAAAATATTATATTAATATCCTGGATCGTTACAATAGTGCAGTTGATCGCAGGAAGACAGATTTCTCCAGGAGGCTCGGTTTGGATCCCGAGAAGGATTTTGATGTACCCTTGGCTGATGTATCGATTTTTTTTAAGGCAATGGTAGGGTCCATTGGCCTGGTTAAGTTCCCTATTGGAACGACTCTTGTATGATGTGATGTTTGTTTTAAGGCAATGGTAAGGTCCATTGGCCTGGTAAAGTCCCACCTCTAGAAAATCCTTGTGTGATGTGATGTTGTTGGAACATGATTCCTTAGGTGCGGGTTTGGGGCGTCATAGCTTAGACTAGGTACAACCACTAGTCATCTGATTCCAAGTAAAATTTTGAAGAAGAAATGCTATTGGGAGGGTGATAGTGTGCTTAGACTAGGTACAACCATTAGTCACCTGATCTCAAGTAAAATAATGAAAAATATGTTATTGCGAGGTTGTGAGTTTGCTCAGACCAGGTACAACCACTAGACATCTGATCTCAGGTAAAAGAATTAACAAAGATGTTATTGGGAGGGTATTAGTGTGCTTAGATCAGGTACAACCACTAGTTACCTGATCTCAATTAAAAAGGATCAACTTGGCTAAGTTAAATAAAGAAATGGAAAATGATAACTGGAAAGTAAAAGACATCAAGAAAATTATAAAAGTATATGATTTTAGAAGAAAGTAAAGTAAAATATATAGTTTTGAAAAGTATGCACATTGATATCGAAGTTATGATTTTTCTGCATTTTGAATTGAAGTATGCATGTGTTTTGATAATTTAGATATATGAATTGCAAATGAAATACTATTATTGTTATAACAACATTATTTAGTAGTTAGTATACACTAAGCCTTCAATGCTCAATCGAACTATTATTGTCGACAGGTTTACCTTTTGACATTTGTGCTCTAGCTCCATGGGTAGAGGAGGAATACATTGAAGAAGGTCTTGAGGAAGAACATCCAGGGGAGGAAAAGGGCCTCGAAAAGTTATCTTGATTAATGTTGAGAGGGTGAGGGAGTGATTGTATATATTGTCTTTGACTTGTTCCAAAGTGGAGATGTCCACTTATGATGATTTCTTTTGTTAAACTCTTACCGTACTAGTTTGTTTTGAACTTGGAATACGGTTAAGTGTTGTTAAGAAATTTTTAGGTTCCGCTTTTAGCATTGCTTTAAATGTCTCATAACTTATAAGTGGGATTTTGGGTTGCGACATACCATATACCTCACTCAAGCGAGTTGCTCTGTAAACACCAGTTTACTCAATTTTCAACTGAGTTTTAATTCACTAGTTACGTAACTAATTAGATAGGTTTTAATGATGGTTTTCGAAGTCAATCCACATAAGGTATAGTCTAGGTCATTAAGTCACTTTCCATCCTGAGGTGTGAGATCACAACACCAACAGATATCTTTAGTAGAATTCCTCCAAAGCTTCTTTTTCATCACAATCAACTCTTTTGATGATGGTCTGATCTATGACTTTAACTTGACTAGGTTTTGTCAATGAAATTTTCCAAATACAAATATGGACCTTTCACATCCCCCTCTAGGTCTTGCGATTGATAACAAAAAGAGTAATTTTAATTGGAATCAGAGTAGATTCACTTTTAAAGCTAAAAAACTAATGTTTGATATTGTCAAATCCCTTAAATATGAATGCATTAAGGGAGGGTGGATCCATTGCTCATCCCCCATTATTTGATGAAAGTAATTATGCTTATTAGAAAGCTCGAATAACAACGTTTCTCAAATCCCTGGACGAGAGAGTTTGGATGATTGTAAAGAACTGGTGGAAAGTCCCCCCAAAGTTGTTTAAGAAAAGTCTATCAAGAAACTTTCCAGTGAATGGACTCGAGAGGAGTTTGGGAGTTGTTGATGGAACACCAAAGGATTGAATGTCATCTTCAATGTAGTCACACCCGAAGAATTTTGGCATATCTCTAAGTGTGACACTTCGAAGGAAGCATGAGACATTCTATAAATCACCCATGAACTCAAGAGGAGTTTGGTGAAGGAGCCTACAATGCCCCCAAGTCAGGTTTTTATACCCAAAATGCCCTCAATTTTATTTCTATACCCAAAATACCCCTAAAGTTTTTTGGTTTTCAAAATGCCCCTAAGTCAGGTTTCTATACTCAATGCGGTCCTCACAAATATTTTACCCAAAATATCTCTCAAGTTTCTATACCCAAAATGTTCCTTAAGTTGTTTTCCCAAAATGCCCCTCAAATTTCTATATGATCTATGCACGTGCACGCCCACATGCATGTACAAGGATATTATTTCGATGAAATGTTCTATAGTCAATATCACATGCATCACACTTGCGGCTCACTAATATATATCTTTATTGTTATAAAGAGAATTGGCCGGCCAGTTAAAAACTTTGGTTGAATTTTGTTATAATAACAAAATTACCCATATTCTTATTTTCTACCTTTACTATTATAAAGAGAATGGGCCAATTAAAACCGTTGATTGAATTTTTTTCATAATAAAAAAAATTATCCTTAGATTTATCTTTTAATTTCTTCACTATTAAAGATAATGAGCCAGTTAAAAACATTAAAATTGTCATAATTAATGACAAAATAACTCCCTTACTGGGTCTTTCTTCCCACTCTCTCTCCTCCACTCTCTCACGAGCATCACAATTAAGCATGGCCCACTAGTATATATATGCATGAATAGAAGCTCCGGTCCAAGAGATAGAGGTCCCAATTTTCTATGTAAAATTTCTTGGCAGTTCTATAATTATTGAGCAGTTTAGCGGCTGTATTATAAAGACATTCCATATAGTTAAAAAACCGCGGTGACATTAATAATGTAGAGGTCTGGTTATCTCTTGAACCAAAGTGTATTACCGACAAGGGGTGGACTCAGTTTCGAGTCCCAAGGGAAAGGTGGTTGATATGCCCACTAATATTTTAACTCACCTACTAATCTACCAACTTTAAATAAATAAAATGAACCAAAGCTCCTGTCCATATTTAGACTCATAGGTGTATTGGTTTTGAAAGGAAATTTTGTTACTAAACTCAAATGGATAGCAATCCCCTCCAACAACTAGAAACAAAGAATTGTGGAGCATTGAAATTATTGGTTCAAATAGACCCATTGTGAATTGGCTCAATTAATATTGGTCAAATAATTAAGAGAAATTGACTAATACAAGATTAGCTAGGAGTGTTATTGGGTTTAAGTTGACACCATTCCTCAACTAAGAAATTTGAAAGAAGCAATGCTTTATAATTCAAGTTTAAAAATGAACGGAGCTCTCAAAATACAATTTGGAGCTCCTAAAAGAAGTTAGGATAATGTTATGTCTACTTTCATTCTCATCCATTTTCTCATTTTTTTTAATAAGATAAGAAAACAAAAAAGAAAGTGGTGACCCCACATAAATTTGGCTCATTTTTTTTTTCTTATTTAAAAATAGGGAAAGTGGATGAGAAGAAAATTGGACATAGTATTCCCCAAGAAGTTATGTTTGGGATTTTGGTAAATATTAAAATAATGTAGGGATATTTTTGTAGATAAATTTTATATTTACTCATGTTTAGGGAGCTCCAAAATCCAGAGAACTCCAACTCTCAAATTCTTAGTTAAACTATTGACTTGAAATTCTCTATAGGTTACAACACAAAAGCCTTCATTTAACTCTAGTTAACAACTTTAACCTTTAAAGTTAATATTTCTTTTGATATTTTCTTTCTAAAAACCAAGGTTAAATGATTGAACCCTAAGAATTAGTGAATCTTAACCACAGTTAAGGGGTATTAAAAGGGACATGTATTGACGCAAGGAATTCGGTTATAACTGTAGAGAATTTCAAGTATAAACTCTTATAATTTACATTCATTAATTAATGTACTAATATCAAATATTATGATCATTTCTTTGAAGAACCATGCTCCCCACTGTGAATCAAATAAAGTTACCAACTACCCCTGTAAAGACGGAATGGACACATCCCTAAGCCGGGTTCATTGAGCTAAGCTTACCGGAAAAAAAATGAAGAGAGAGACCGCGACACAAGTGATAAGAGTTTAATATGGTTTTAGATTGGAAAAAAAATCAAAATGGCTAATAAAAAGAGAGATAGATGATCAATATGAACCGCCCAATTGACTGCCACCTTTTTCCACGCCATCCTTGATCCCTTCGTGGTGCACCAACTCATTTCGGTCAAGTCCCCTCTTAATTGACTCGCTTCGAGAATGGGATAAATCAGCTTCCACTTGGAGCACTGAGTTCGTGGAATGATTCAGTAGTCCAGCATTTCTACGAGTGGCAAGGGTACTCATGCAGTGTTTGGTTGATGACTATGCAGGAATCAAGGACAAGGACGTGAAGGACGGTTAAGGAGAATCGATGCCAGAGATGGAGAATTGGTTATACTAAAATTGTAACTTAATGAGCTAGCAAGAAACACCCGATCATTATGATTTCGGAGTTTGTGTTCCAAGCTTTTGCCTTAGTCAATGAGCTCATGGAAAGGAGTACTCCACTCACCACTAATGGTGGGTCCACTCCTCATCGTAGATGAGGAGTGCTCTCAGATGTTTCCTACTCGCAACATGGACCAACCACTTGTCCAATATTTGTGTAAATACACATTTTTTCTGTTTTTCAGTGATTGTAGTGCTTTAATAGAGAATTTGGACAAGTTGTTGGTCAATGTTGTGAGTAGGAAACACCTAAGAATAAGAATAGGGTTAGCACCCCTCATCATCATGCTAGATAGGGGTAGGGCCACCCACATTATCCAAGGGGGAGGGGAAGGGAGGAAAGGGAAGGCTCCACCATAAATTGGAAGTCTGGCCAGTACTTACTTGCTCATGAATAACCTAATGTTCCAACGTATGGATATCCTATGCTGCTCACTTCTCATTCATGCCATTCTCGTCCTAGACCTACTAGTATGCTCTGAGTCTACCACTCTTCGAAATGAAACCGATCGGCAAGCTTTGCTCACCTTTAAAGATGGGATATCCAACAATCCTAGTCATGTTAATGGAGCACTGAGCTCGTGGAATGCTTCTCTCCATTTCTGTAAGTGGGAAGGGATTACATGCAGTCCCCGTCATCAACGAGTCACGGTCTTGGACCTACACTCCCATGCCTTGGTGGGCTCTGTGTCTCCCTACATAGCCAACCTCACCTTCCTCCGGGTCATTGACCTCCATAACAATAGTTTTCATCACACAATCCCTCAAGAAATAGCTCGTTTGTTTAGGCTGCAATATCTCATTTTGAGCAATAACTCTTTCCTGGGAGAAATCCCTACCAATATAAGCTATTGTTCTAATCTCTTAGAAATCAATTTAATCGATAACCATTTCACGGGGAAGATTCCTGCTGAGCTTAGCTCTCTAACAAAGTTCAAGCGTCTCGGCCTCTCCAAGAACTTTCTTACCGGAAACATCCCACCTTCTTTGGGGAATCTTTCATCTCTTCACATACTTTCTCTAGGACGAAACAGTTTGGAGGGAAGCATTCCAGACAGTCTCGGCCGCCTTACTAACTTACAATTTCTCCAACTCGGTTTCAATGGGTTGTCCCATACCATCCCTGACTCTCTCTACAATCTCTCACTGATTTCTTATTTTGCTGTGCCCAATAACCAACTCCATGGAAGTATTCCATCTGACATTGGCCTCACTCTTCCTAACCTCCGAGACCTTCATGTTTTTGGTAACCAATTTACAGGACCCATTCCAACTTCATTATCCAACGCTTCAGGCCTTCAAGAAATTAGTTTTCATGTTAATCATCTTAGCGGATCAGTGCCCATGAATTGGGGAAGCTTGAAAGATCTCAACTACCTAAATTTAGGTAATAATCAGTTGGGCACAACAAAAGTTGATGATTTGAGTTTCTTTGGTTCATTGACCAACTGCAGTAGTCTAAAGGGAGTAGGTGTACAAGGCAATCGTCTCAGAGGAGTATTACCCTACTCCATAACCAATCTCTCCACACACCTCCACTATTTAACAATACGAGGTAACCAAATATCTGGAACTATTCCTATGAGAATTGAGATCTTAGCCGACTTGTGGATATTGGGGATGGAGGAAAACCTTCTCACAGGCACTATTCCCATTACCCTCGGGAAGCTTCAAAAGTTGCAGATATTGGCTTTGTCCGAAAACAAACTTACTGGCCAGATACCATCTTCTCTAGGCAACATCACACAACTAAGTAAACTCCATTTAGACAGCAACAACCTAGAAGGAAGCATCCCTCCAAGTCTCAGAAACTGTCAAAATTTACTACTTCTTAGCCTGTCTCGAAACAACCTCAATGGTACAATACCCAGTCCAGTTATCGGTCTCTCTTCCTTATCAATTTCACTCAACTTTGCTCAAAATTATTTGACTGGATCCATACCACAAGAAGTAGGTAGCTTGACAAATCTTCAGATATTAGATGTTTCTGAGAACAAACTGTCAGGTGAAATCCCAAGGACGATTGGAAAGTGTTTGAGCTTAGGACAACTTCGAATGGAGGGAAACTTCCTTCAAGGAACTATTCCTCCCTCTTTGAGTGCTTTAAGAGGTCTTGAAGATCTCGATCTTTCGCGCAACAATTTCTCTGGGGAGATTCCAAAATACATGGCTAAATTTCCTTTCCTCCAAAATCTAAATCTATCTTTCTATAATCTTGAAGGTGAAGTAGAAAAAGAAGGGGCTTTCAAAAACACAAGTGCAATTTCAATTATCGGAAATAGTAAACTATGCGGTGGTATCCCAAAATTGGCATTGCCAGCATGCCCAACCCAAGCTTATAAGGGACGGAAGCGGCCTCTTGCTCATAGAGTAATGATCTTGGTGATTATTGTGCCTTCATGTTTTGTTTTGCTGGTGTGTTTCTTTTCCATGCTTTTCTGGATCAGAAAGTCGAGGAAATTGAAGAAACCTTCCCCCACATCACCCCTGAAGGATCAATATCGAAAGGTTACTTATGCAGAGCTACTTAAAGCAACAGATGGGTTCTTGCCGGCCAATTTGATTGGTTCTGGGAGTTACGGTTCTGTGTATAAAGGAATTTTGCCACAAGCTGAAACGGGTGTTGCAATAAAGGTATTCAACCTTCAGCAACGAGGATCTTCCAAGAGTTTCGCAGCTGAATGCAAAGCCTTGAGAAACATTCGACATCGAAATCTCATCAAGATTTTAACTTCTTGCTCGAGTGTGGACTTCAAAGGAAACGATTTCAAAGCTCTAGTTTTCGAGTTCATGCCTAATGGGAGTATTGAAGATTGGTTGCATGCACGTGTAGATGGGCGCCATCAACTAATGAATTTGAACCTTCTACAGAGATTCAACATAGCTATTGATGTGGCTTCTGCTTTGGATTATCTCCATCACCATTGCGAACCACCCATAGTTCACTGCGATCTAAAGCCAAGCAATGTTCTCCTCAGCGATGACATGAGCGCCCGTGTTGGGGATTTTGGATTAGCAAGGTTCATTGCTGAAACCCCGATTAGTTCCTCCGAAAATCAAAGTAGCACTGTTGGAGTAAAGGGAACAGTTGGTTATGTACCTCCAGGTAAATATTTTAGCTATCAAGTTTATATTTATATTTCCAAGCAACCATGATAAATCGTTCAGTCACAAATTTCAACCAGCCACAATATGTAAGAGCATGCAATATGTAGCTCGCGAATTATGGTATCAAGCCTCGCCTCATTACTAATAACTCATTTTTGTTCGGATTGAAAGATTAAACTTGATAAATTAATTAGCATTGTAACAGAATGGGAAAATGTGCGAATTGTAGAGTATCGGATGGGCAGCAAGGTGACTACACAAGGCGATGTATACAGCTATGGGATCTTGTTACTTGAGATGTTAACAGGTAGGAGGCCGACCGACGATATGTTCAAGGATGGTTTGGGCCTTCACAACCTCGCTAAGACAGCTCTACCCGATCGAGTGATGGAAATCATTGATCCGCGGATACTCTTAGAAGATGAACACATGATCAATGAAGATGAGATCAATAGGAGCCACAATGCCACAAGTGGAATGCAAGAGTGCTTGGTTTCAGCTGTCAAAATTGGAGTTGCGTGTTTAGTGGAATCGCCAAGAGATCGAATGACCATGGAAGATGTTGCTAATAAGATGCGCGTGATTAGAGATGCATTTCTTAGCATTGGTATTCATGGAGGGCCATGATTAAAGTCTACTTTAGTCAGAAGTAGGTGCATGTGAGATAACAACTTGTTAAAGTCTACTCTAGCCAAAAGTCTCCCTATGCTTTGAAGTCATATTTGTGGGTTTGTAACTCTTGATTGTGTATTGCATGTGAAATAACTTGTGAATGATCTTTGATGTGTTCAGTTCACATTTAAAATTTACTTGAACAAAAGAAAATGAGGGACAAACCTTACTCATACATAATCAACAAGATCATAAAAAAGACTCATCTTTTTATTCAATGAAGTTTGCCACTGGATATGAATATTCATCTATATATTTACCATTTTCAAATGATGATAATCAATAATATTTTTTTCCTATTGAATTAATTAAGTAAGGTTTTGTTTGGTTAGCAAGAAAATAGAAGAAACAAAAGAAATAATTAAGAGTGCTTTTTAGAAAAATCAATTATTTTCTTTATTAGTTTTTTCTTTTTCTTTCCTTTCTTGCTAACTGATCGTCAGTCAATCTTAAATTATTCCTTCTTAGTAATAATTCCGTAGAATAGTACTAGTAAGGGTATCGTTCCTCTGAGGACTGCGCTGATTTCGTTGCCTTTTTTTCAGATTAATTTTAAACTAATAAGATGGGTAATTGAATTTTACTTGATTAAACTAAAACAATTAATTAAACTAATTACAGGAGATTTCTAAATTAAACTAAAAACAATTGGGTTTTTAAATCCTTTTGGAGAGAAAATCTAGGGTTTTCAAATCCACCACTAACCTAATAACCAGTCCCTACTTTGAAATCATTTAAACCTCTTAATTTGCAAACATTATAGTTAGAGTGACAGCACGTCCCCTCTCAACTGATCTAGAAAAGTTCAAGGGATTATATTCTAAGCGTATCGTATCTTCGGTTAACATGAATGATACACACTAATCTACGGTTGTGTAATCACTCGTCTTCCCTTAGCATAAAATATCTTCGAATTTAATCTCTCGATATATTAAAACTATTGCATAAAACTTATGTCTAAATTCTAATGAAAATTAACACAAGTGATTTCAATTCCAATTTCATAAAACCTAAGACAATGTAGCACCCAGGACTTTTCTATATTTAATGAATAGCACTTTCGTGCCTAATTGGTCTTTCTCGTAGTGTAATTAATAAATAAGGGAGAAATCGGAAATTCTGAAATGTCAGAAATGTTCGTTTTTGAAAGACGAATCCAACACAAGTTGAATCGTCGAAATCGGACGAGCGAGTCAAAAGATATGGTCAAAACAGTTCTGTCTTGCACAGCACTGATCGCTCTGTCCATTCAGCGATCGATCGGTCTAAAACCAATCAATCGGTAGCTATCGACTGGTCAAAAATTTTGTATGGGGAATTTTCCAGAGAGCAGATTTTTGACCCATCGCTCGGTCAGAATACCGATCACTCGGTAGGCAACCGATCGATCGGTCTTAAACACCGATCGTTCGGTATTCGCGTTTTTGCATAAATTTCAGTAAGGGTATTTTCGTCATTTGGGTGTTAAACCCTTTCTTAAAAGGCATTGCTCGAGCCTTAGGGATTATTTACAACACTTAGAAGCTTTTGAGAGTTAGAGAGAGGAGAAGAGACTCTAACCTAGGGTTTGGATTGCTTCAATTTCAAGGCTCAAGCTCGTGTGGGACTCCTCCTCCAAGCTAGGGCAGTGATCCTACAACATATTGAAAGGGGTTTCTTCCCCAACTCAAGTTTTCCTCAAGCAAGGGTTGTTCCCTACCCTTTTGGAGTCTTAATTCAAGGTTTCCTTCAAGGTCAAGCATTGATTTAAGGTTTGTACACCCTACCAACTTTCCCTAGCAATAATCTAGGTTTCTATATGGAATGTGATCCTTGTTATTAGGTTTCTTCTTCATGAAATGTATTAGCTCTAATGAACATCTCTAATGAACATAAACAAGATAAGGAAGAATGGTATGGATGTTTGGATGGGTATGGATTGAGGCGATTGGATGCCAAAGGAATGATGTATGATGTGTAGGGTGTGAATTGGAAAATGGAGGATGGGCATTGTATAAATAATAAACTTACCCTTGTGTGATTGAATGGAAAATATGCATAAAAAGGAAGAAGATGAACTACTAAGGAACAATGTATGTTATGTGTTTGACAAAATGCCGAATCTATAAAATCATGACTTAAGGGAAGAAAATGCTTTAAATAATCAAATGCCATGTTAATTACTCAAATGCTCACATGAATATATTATGAATGGAATTATGATGCCATATCTCTCTTGTTATCCTCATTCCACTATTGTCACGATTGACACGTACACGAGCACGCATGATAGCATGAACCGAGATTTCAAGAACATGTGCATATAATAACCAACAAGAAAAGATTGCATATCAAGGAGGTTGGTAGCCCAGGGAGATACGAGTACTAGCCTCTGGCTCACAAGAAAACCCAAAACACATATTGTCAAGGAGGTTGGTAGCCCAGGGACATTCGGGTACTAGCCTCTGACTCACAAGAAAACTAAACAAGTAATAAAAATCACATATTGTCAAGGAGGTTGGTAGCCCAGGGACATTCGAGTACTAGCCTCTGGCTCACAAGAAAACCATATATCAAGGAGGTTGGCAGCCCAGGGAGATTCGGGTGCTAGCCTTTGGCTCACAAGTTACAAGATGCAAGTTTATAAGATGATAACAAGACATTCATGCATGCACGCATAAATGATTTCTACAAGGCATACCGAGATATGGAAACGGGTTTTCAAACATGAGTTTTATCAACGTTTTTACATTCATGCACGTACATCAAGATGATAATATTGCTCCAGGTTTAATATTGTTTAATTCTATGATTTTACTATTGCCTTGAATTGATGATTGGTATTGTATTACTCTTTGCGTGTTTATTATTGTTATGGTTAGCTAGTAGCTTGTACTTGCTGAGTATTCCGTGGTCAGTCGTACTTTCATGTCGGCAGGTACTGAGGGAGCCCTCGACCCGGAGCCTTGGGTCGAGGAAGAGTACATAGAGGAGAGAGAGCCGTCTATTCCACTATAGTCTCAGGCGGACCGAAACCTCGACGTGTGGCCATACCTTGACTACTGTTGAAGGGAGAGTGCGAGGGGATTTTTTAGTAGTTGTGACATTTTGATAGGTGGGCCTGTCCACCTTAGACTTAGACATGTTTTGTATATATGTTAACTTGGAATACCATTTTGAGAACTATAGAAGAAATGAAAAAGTTAATTTACGCTTCCGCATTTATGTTTAACTTCCGCACTCTGATTACCATTGTTTTAGTACTGTAATTATCATGTTCATGACAGGATGGTTTGGCAGGTATGTTTAGTCACTCCTAAAGTATCCCTAAACTCCTAGGGGGTATTTTGGGGCGCGACAAACAAGGTTGAGAATTCCATTGAAATCGAATATAAGTCAATAAATCCAGTTGTTGAAGCAACCCTTTCATTTATGCAATCAATGTCTTACAATTTAGATAATTAAACTAAAAACAAAATAAAGGACACAGTTACTTGGCTCGGGTTTCATCGAAACCCTAGAATGGAAATTAGTTCATCGCGAGGGAAGAATGCAACATCTTCATAGACAAAGCTACAACACTTCTCTTCATGGCTTCCTTGATCTCCAGAGCTTCTCTTCTTCAGATCCAAAATCTCTATAAAATTCTCTGATATAATGATAATGATGGAATCTCTATAAGGAATCTCTCCTTTTATAGAGAAAGAGAGAAAGATAGTCCTTATACAATAAGAACTTCTAATTTCTCTAAAACTCTTCTTTTTTCTACAAAGTTTGGGTCTTAAAGAATAGTCAAATTGGGCTCAAAGGGAAACTTTTATGTAATTAAAATAAGCCCAAAACGCAGGAAGGGTGATTGATCATTTCTTCTTCACTTTTGCTCCTAAGATCCTTTTAAACCACCCATATTAAGCTCTTTTTCTCGGATGAACCTGTAACAAATGTAAACAACTAAGTAGCATAAAATAATACAAATAATTACTCTAATGGATTCAACAAGTTAAGTTTAAGGTGCTTTTATGTATAACATTTAGCACCGATCACTAACCAAATGGAGCCTACTAAAATCAATAATGTCAAAATAAGGAATAGAAGGATACCGAAGTGCTTGGTTACGATAGTTAGAATCAAAGTTGTTTCATAGAATTACCAAGAAATTTAGAGGAGAATATGTGTCATCATGGAATTACATTTGGACCCCGTGTTATATCGATGGAGACATGGCACTTTTGAAGAGGCTTATATTAACATCTTTAATAGGTTAATACTTGTGAAGGAAGTAGGAGTCTACCAATAAAAACATACGGGTAGGTGATTATTGAATCTGTCAAGGGAGCGAAGGATCAAGGTTCTAGTATCAAATCCTATGAGGACAAACTCCTAATAGATGACTAGTAATTTACTTAATAATCTATATTAGTTAAGAGGTGTATACATTCATCATGGGTGGAAAAAAGGTCTATAGGAGAATGAGTGTTCATGAAATTCATTTTTCTTCGCAAGAAACAAATTAATGCTAAGAGAAAATATAAGTTTGGTGAAGAGTGAAGGAAAATTGCACTACTTGGCATAAATTTCCCAAATGTTAGAAGTTTCTCTTGAAAACACAGTTTGCTAGGATGTCATGTTACTCGCTATCCTAATTAATTAAGAACACTACAAAATTTCATACTACATAAGAGGATTTATTTGTTGGGGTTTATCTTATAATGGTCCAGACCTCTTCATTTGTGCACTGTATACCGTATACCCTGTGAAATTAAGAGACTGCTTTGGTTCCTCCCATTGTTTTGTTGCAAGTAATCACTTACTCTTTGAGACACATTTATGTGATTCTTCTTTGTCTTTTCTTATAGATCCTGACTGATTTCTTAAAAAGGATGACTCAAAATTTGACTCATTTTAACATTATATTTTTTCTTAGGTCCTTCAAATAATTCTAGTGTTTCCAAAAAATAAAATAATAATAATAATAATTCATGTGCACATGATAGATTTTCCCTATACCAATTGCAAATTGAAGAAGGATAATATTAACTAATGCAATGACTGGCTAACTAGAACTTGTTACATACCTATTACACTGAAAGGACTCTTTGCAATCTGGCATATCCCCTCAAAAGACCTGATGAAAATAGAATTTATTGATAGACTTATATGATTTACAATTATCCTAAATAGGGTTTATATAGAGACAACAAGACAGACTTTATAGAAAGGAAATAGACCTAATCTAATCATAACTCAATATTCATTCAAGTTCAAATCTAATCTCTCTAGTGATAAAATATGATGTATATCATCACACATTATTATTGTGCTCCATAATTTCTCCAATAACCCCCCTAAATACCAAAAGATCTTCATGAGTTTGACAAAAATAGAGTATTGTCTCTTGCCGTAGATGAACGTTCAACCTATATATTATTTGGTTGTTTCGTCGTAGAGGAAATGAATATGGTGAAACTAAGAGAGTGAATGGGCCTTGTTGGGGCATAGATAAGTGGCCTCTTGGGTTTAGGATACCAGCCTTTATGTGCTAAAGATGTTGAGCCTCTATGGGTTGAAACTATGTCCCTATGGACTTGATATGTTGACCTCCATGGAAAAATGTGCCTCTAATGAGCCTGAGCCTCAAACTAGGATGAAAAAGCCTCTATAGGCCTAATGAGTCGGTTCCGACTGGAATCAACTTTAAGCCAATTTTTTTTAATTTTTTTTTATACTATTAACCAAGGGAAGTGGGTTTGGATGGCAATGACTGTAATATGGCAACTCCAACGATCGTAAGGATTGGTCGTTACGACTAACCGATGAGCTATGGGCTTACCGTACCGCTTTCAAAACCCAAATTGGAATGTCTCCATATCGACTTGTCTTTGGAAGGGCTTGTCACTTGCCTGTTGAATTGGAACACAAGGCTTACTAGGTGATAAAGACACTAAACTTTAATTTGGAGAAAGTAGGCTCGCTTCACAAACTCCAACTGGATGAGTTGGAAGAAATCCGACATGATACTTACGAGAGTGTCAAAATTTACAAGGAAAGAATGAAGGTTTTTCATGATAAGCATATTCTTCGAAAATCTTTCGAGCCTTTGCATCGACTGGTATGGGCAATAATAATGGTAACTTTCGACTCTAGTTTTGAACAACAAAAACAATGGTGATGATGATATCAAAGATGACCTTGGGACAATTGGCTGTAACAAATTAGCAAGTACTAGATGATGGCTGTGAGCAGGAAAAACATAATAAATAAATAATTTCAAGTCAGACGGGTGGCGATGATACCATGGCCAAAAAAAGAGTAAACAGTAAAAAAGATCAAAATAGATTGTCGACTACCCACTATGATACCATGATGAAAATGAAATTTATTGATAGACTTGGATGATTTACAATAACCCTACATCTATCTATCTATCTATCTATCTATACTACTACTATAAAACACAGTTATAGTGTTTCTATGGATGCCACATAAGGCTTCCTCTTGATGCCACGTATGATTTCTCTTCATTTGTAAGGCCATGTCATCGTAATAAATGGGACCTACAATTTTTCACATCTTATCTCTTCCTTTTTCTCTCTCATTAATTTCCCATTAATAAATGGAGACTTTGGTGTGGTTGTTGATGCCCACCATGAGTGCTAACCCTGCTGAGCCCTAAACCCCTGACATAGTTAGATAAATAAAAAAAAAGTCTATCAAAAAAAAATTTGAGTCTACCAAAAAAAAAAAAAAATATCTCCTTCGAAAGTTTCAACGTCTAGCAGTCCATTAACACGTCTCCTGATACGTTACGAAAACCATTCACGTTCACATTTCCTCCTTTCCTCTCCCATTAACTCGCCTCCTCCATTTCTCCTTTTCTCTCCAGTAACTTCCCCATTATGTGTTTCTACCTTCTCTATTACCCTTTCCTCCTCCCCTCTCTATCTACCGAGTTGCAGAGATTGCAGGGATGACGTTTTATAGGGTGAAGAGGAAAGACCAGGTACTCAGGTACTCACCGTAGCCCCTTGTCACTTCATTTTCTTTATCTATTATTTTAGTTTTTTGATTTTTATCATCTCTTTATATCTTTTCAAGAACCAATTTCTTTTTTTTTTTGTTTTGTTTTAAATATAGGGTTGCCAAGTTGTGCAAGATTTTAATGTCAATGCTGGGCATAGAGTCCAAGCTGATGTTTTGTTTGGAGTGATTAGTTGCCTACTTTGTTTTTTTTTTTTTTAGATGTTTAAGCTTTGTGTTTTCTGATTGTTTGATCTGAATCTAATGGGGTCTGTTGGATCATTTGATCATTTTCTCAAGTAGGAATGTGAAGAGATCCATGATCCTCCAAAGGTGGAGGAGTAGATGGGCTGGGAATTGCTAAGAAGAGCAGAAAGTTTAATTATATAAATTAGTCGTCTCCTGCAATCAATATGGAGTAGCGGGTGTCCAACCGAATTAACGGAAATGGGTCCTCGGATCCCAAGGCCCCGGTCACCCCCTATCCGGCCATTTCAGCACCTTGTCATCTTTGAGAAGATCATTACGAGCCCTCTCCTAGAAGTTAGACCAACTTCTTGATCAATTGTTTTTGATATGTCGTATACCGATACCTCAGAGAACCTCTCAACAGCTCCCGTTCCTTTACGGGATCATTGTCCCGAGGGGTTTGAAGCGCTCGTTCCAAGGATTTCCATTATTGCTCACTAATAATAGTGGAATCAATGGAGCAGAGTTCTTTTCCTTTCTTACTAGACTCTATTAAAGTGACCTTCTTCCTCTTCTTTCTGTCTTACTAGTTCTGCTCGACGAAATGGACGGAATAGCTATCCCAATGCCAAAATATTAATGATACTCTTGTGAGAGATAGGGATAACAGAGACAAGGAAACACCGCCCAGCTCAAATAGACGAATAGGAACAAGCTGAAGAAAGGCCTATGGACCCTTCACCCGCCCGATCAATCTTTTACTCTTATAGATCCCTGCCCATTACACTATGTTTGGTTGTCGAGAAAATAAGTAAAAACATGGAAAAGAAAAGAAAATTAAACAAAACGCAACTAAAAATTTTATTAAAAATCCAAAATTTTCTTTTCTTTTCCATGTTTTCATCAATTTTCTCGGCAACCTAAAAGGATGAGCATGAGCATGTGGATTATTGAATGATTTGGATTGAAGACTTTAGAATTTTCAATTCTTCTAGGGTTAATTTCTTTCTGGTTCTTTCAATAAGAAGTCATTTAGACAATTGATTTGATTTAGTTTCTAGGGTTTATTTGAATTCTCTAATAACAGTTGGGGATATCTGCAACTATCCATTTCTCAAGTTTATGTGGGGAGATCTCCTACAGTTCGACCTCAAGATTTGCTGAATGACTTGATATTTTTTATATTTTATCAGAAGTTCTTGAGAAATTTATCGCTTTTCCATTCTTTCTCTGAATCCTTTTTTTTTTTTTGGTGCTAAATATTCAGATGTTCGTATTACAGTTTCTCTATACCAGTTTTTTCCCCAACAGTTCTATTTATTTCTTGATCATAGCTGGTAGTATTTACAGTCTGCAACATAATATATGTCCTGAAGGTTTAATCTATATCTCCTTTGTCAACCTGACAGAAATTCAGAGTGCACGGAGTATTATGGGTGTCCTTGCAGGGATGCTAAGTGCTTTAGATCCATGGAATAAAGAGGTGTTTCTATTGAAAGGCAAAAGGAAAAGAAGATATTCTTTTTATAATAGTACTTATATAGTTATATGTAGTAGGAAGGATTTATATTTTAGCATTCTAAATACTACAATTTTCAACATGACTTAAAAATTGAGATGCAAAAACTTGGTTTGACATGGCTATAATTAACCAGTTAAACCTGGGTTTGGAATAATTTTTGAGTCAACAAGTTCTTACAGGCTGCTGAACTAACCCTGTGAAATTAGATTAAGCTGATACTCCGAACATTTAAGATCTGTATATACTGTATTACTTTCATTAAAATCAATTTTTATAATGTTGCACATATTATGAATCACAAATTTTATGTCCATTTACGTGTTGAGTTATCTTTGTTGAAATTAGATTAAGCTGGGACTTTGAACTTTTATATATATATATATATATATATTATTTACACACTATCACATTCATTAAAATCAAATTTTACAATGTTGCACATATTATGGATCACAAATTTAATGTCCATTTACGTGTTGAGTGATCTTTGTTCCAAATCAGGAGCTTAAACAGGAAGTAATCGTCGACTTGGTTGGACAATGTCGTACATACAAGCAAAGAGTGGTACACCTTGTTAATTCATCTTTGAAAGGCCTTCTATTACTTTTCACATGATGCAAATGATGTAAATGGTTGTCTGTGTAATGACTTTGCACTCCTTTTCTTATTTTTCCTATTTCTTTTAACCATGAGTCCATGACTATACATATTACTTTTTCCATTACCCTTGAAGGGCATTCCCCCATAACTTGGACATCTCTTTTCATTATCAATACAATTCTCGTTATCTATATAAAAAAAGAAAATCGAAGGTCAGCCATGGGATTTTTCATCCTTCTAGATTTCTTTGAGCAATGCACATTCTGTCTTAGAATTAGTGGAACCCAATATCTTTAAGATACATACAATCTTAACTGACATGTGTGGTAGATGTAAGTTTCTAATAGCTGCATGTCTCCATGTTGATTTTATGTTGGTGGTAACTTGGCTTACAATAACAAGAGGAAATTCCACAAATATTTCAAGTATGAGCTTAATGTTGTTTGGTTTTTACTGCAAAAGTTTCCCTATGCTAATTTTACAATTCTTTCAGGGATGAATCATTGCTTTGTGAAGGACTAGCATTGAACGATGACTTGCAGTGTATACTTGCAAAGCATGAAGCCATCGCTTCAGGAACTTCTATTAGAGTGGAGAAACCTAAACCTGTTCAAGCTCTTATAGACGTTGATGATCTTAAAGTTACGACTGGAGATAATAGTGCACGGTTTGATGGGAGGTAATTAATTTCCTAGTATCTATAGTGTCTTTTTTCATCAGATGGTTATTATTTGAAGTTTACATTCATGCAAATGCTCTAAGAAGTGGTCAATTATGTTTCAGCATCCTTTTATTATTACAGTTTTTCATATTTGAAATATAGATTCAGTTGGGATAAAAAAATTCATGACTGGGACTTGATGAAGGTTTGAGTCTGAGTTGGCATAAAACTTGGTCAATTATTTGTCAACCTTAGTTTTCAAGCTTACGGTGACTTGGCCTGATCTTTCAAGTTTTTCTGGTTACAAAATTGATCTCTTCTCAGTACTCTAATCAAGTGTGGTTTTTTAAAATCCAAGGTGAGATTGGTGTGTTCTTAGTTCTTGAAGTAGTAGGTTTCTGCTAAGGTGAGACATGTGTTTTCAGCCTAATAAAAACATTATTCATGTCTGACCACAACATTTTAACAACTTGGAAATAATATAAAGATCAATTCCCTTGCATCCTTTCGACTCCAAAGTGTCCTTAGATGCCATGTTTGGCTTGAAACAAATGAGTACCAACAATTACTCTAACCATATGGCACAAGGTTATCAGTTTTCTTTGTCCTATCAATCTATATGCATTTTTTCCTAACTAGATTCATGAACAGATCAAAATATCCCCTGGAAGTTGAAAAAACAACTTTGTCAGCAAGTTCAGCTAGCATATATTTAGAAAGTTCAATAAGGCTTCGAATTCTCTCTGGCAACAGCTCGAGAGGTGCTCTCGGGCAACCATACATCATGCGGCAGGTGGCTGGAGAATTCATTTCATGGGCCCCATGATTTTGACTTCTCCCCACATTATTTGACACATGGCGATAAAATAGTGAGATAAAGGGAAAGAGATATCAAATGGGGAGAAGTCAAAATTTGGGGGGCCCATGAAATGACTTCTCCAGCCACTTGCCGCATGATGTATGGTTGCCCGAGAGCACCTCTCGGGCTGTTGCCAGAGAGAATCCGAAGCCGTTCAATAATATTGTGTCCTTGTTATGGTAATATTCTGACATGACAGTTAAGTCTCTTTTCAATAAACTTGAACATCACAAATTCTTAATATAGGCAATGAGTGACATTGAAGTGGAGCAGCTAGTCCAAGATGCAGAGAAGTACACTCTTTCAAGCCATCTACTTTGGGGCTTATGGGGAATAATCTCGGTAGGTACTTCCCCTTTTTGTTCTCATATTACTAGCATTTATGTGAGAGGGAGGGAGGGAGGGAGGACTAAGGAACACACGCCCCATGCTTAAAACTTGTATAACGGCACCAACCCACCCCAATGTATGTGCAGTGTATTGAAACACAAAAGGATATGCAATCCGGGAGGAATTCATTCCAAGTTGCTTGTTGTAAGCTTAAGCTGTGTGTTAATCCTTTGATGATCTACAGGAACGTTTAAATGAAATCGGAGTATGCAAGGCAGAGGTTTCAGCAGTACTGGTTGAGGAAGCCCAAACTCTTGGCTTCTTCAGGAGTTCCCCGGGATGATGGTGTCAATAATGATTGTTTGTCGTAGTTAAGTATCTGATGTCGGATTGTGCAAGTATAATCAATATCAGCAATTACATGTAAAATTGAATTCAGCAGAAGTAATGCTCGTCATGGAATTTGATTGATAAGAAGTGTATTGAGTATTGCTGTATAGTATTAAATAAAAGGTGGAACATTTTGATTCAATTTTACAGGGAGTTTTTCTTGCTAGAACTCAGCATTTGTTCGCTCGTTGTCTATTTTCATCTAAGCTGGACATTTTTTCTTCATCTAACCTGGATTTGTACCGAGTATTGCTTTATAGTATTAACTCTTGTGATTTTGTGATATTTCTTTTCCTTCTAGCCAAACAGTAGAAAATATTTCCAGAGATTGTTTTTCCTTCTAGCCAAACAGTAGAAAATAAAAGGGCAAGGAAACTGTTCCTGGAAAATAATTCCATTGGAAAAGTTTTCTTTTCCATTCTATTTTCCATGCAAACAAACACAACCTAAGGAAATCGCATGTTGTCCACCCTTGGAATTGAAGTACGTTCGGTTGTTTGGATATTAAAGCTTATCTAACACCATGAAATCCTGCAACCATATATGTGTAGAAACCCTTATTTCATTTTCAATTTGCAATGATGTAAACTTAAGGTTCCCCATTTCATTGTATCAGTAATTAACAGGATAATTTGTTTTTTTATTTGAATATTTATTTGCACGTAAGCGACAAAAAAAAATAAAAATCCATTGCAGAGCTTGGAGGTTGTCAAGGGCTTTCTCTTCGAATTTCTAGCAGCAGTGTCAGGTGTTTCAGATTGTATTTGGAGCTCAAGAGAGCTTAAACAGAATTAGAAAAAACTGCACTGGATATATCCAATATTCAGTTTTCTTTTGTATGACTATTGTCTCTATATTCCGATTTGTCTTCTCTCCATTAGTTGAAGAAACCCAGTGGGGTTATGTTTCATTGTGATCTGCAGTATGAGGAGTTTTTTTATTTAACTTGTCTCTAAGTTCTCTGAATTCGGGAAGGACTTCAATGTTGTTATCAGGAAATATGGTGAAGGGAAATCAAGGGTCTTTGGTTTCCTGTATTATGTTTCTCAATTCTATCTGATTAGCATAACCATTTTAAGTTAGCCCTATCAATTTATGTTATTTTATATGTAATAAACTATTATGAAATTATTATTTATAATTGTAAGATATTTTAATTGGAAATAGTTGCTGGATGCTCTTAAACTTATTCAAATAGGGCATGTAAGTTATTTAAATCATGGGTGGATAGATAACCTTACCTAGCTAAGTAATAGACTCGTGTACTAGCATATCTAGGGCCACAAATTCATAATGTACAGGGCTCTCGAGCATTTCTTAAATAACCACCACATATTCAAATAAATCTTATGCTGATATTAAAAGTTTAGACTCTGGAGGAGTAGCTTTCACCTTCTAAGAGCGTTGGATCAGATGAACACGTTAGACAATTGTAAATGTTACTATTAAAACTTTATCATGACTTTAGTTTTTGCAGTATATGTTTATTCAATTTTTGTCTATCTAGATGTTCATTTATGTATGCCTTACTATCAATAGCTAAGGGAATGAGTTAATTCCATTTCATGGTGTTTTAAATTACCTTTTTTCCTCAAGAATTTGTTGGCATAATTATCAAACTCTTGGTGTTTTTTTTGATTCCAGCCAATCCACCCCTACATATAAAAATCATTATTACCAATTGTGTGGCTTGGGCATGGAGATGGCTTCTCTTTCTCTGACTTTGCGTAGTCAAAGAGGTGAGAACTGGTTGAACATGAGCTTATCTTCTTTTCATGGGATGCTTGGGACATTGTGTATAAGACTTTTGCGGAGGAGAAATTAGACAACCCATTTGTTTTAAAAATAGCATGTGACCTAGCGCCACTTTTTGTTCCTAAGTGGTGGGTTCTCAGCTGCAATCCATCTCAAATCCTCTACCAGAAGCAAAACTTCCTGCCATATTTGGCCTAGCG
The DNA here is from genome assembly GCA_015143295.1 of Tetracentron sinense. Classification (NCBI taxonomy): domain Eukaryota; kingdom Viridiplantae; phylum Streptophyta; class Magnoliopsida; order Trochodendrales; family Trochodendraceae; genus Tetracentron; species Tetracentron sinense. The sequence goes on along the minus strand of JABCRI010000369.1, from coordinate 67 downwards.
ACACGGTTGGCCCTCACAAACAGGCTGTGGACAACTCACACAAGATTTATGACTCTACATCCAACAG